>BCLF01000085.1:978024-1006130 GCA_001602275.1 Zoysia japonica | reverse complement strand
AAAAATAATTTTAGCCCCAACGTAAAAATTACGCGGACTAAATTATTTCGGCACCGGATCAATTTAGATAAACGGATTTCGAATTGGACGGAAAGAAATTCGGAACGAATGATTTTTGAACGGAACGAAAATTGGGACAGACAATTTAATCGGAACGGAATTTAGGGAAAAATTCGTCACTTTATTAATTCAAAATTACGGGATGTTACAAGAGCCGAGGGCGCTGGCCGGGAGAGGATGGACATGGGACGAGCGCCGTGTTCCGCGCGAGGAACGCGTTGTAGGAATCGTGGCGCGCATGCACAAGGAGAGGGCGCGAGCAGCAGCAGCTGGCCTGTGCGGTGGCGTCTGGAGGTTGGGGAAGGAGCGGGCTGAGACTGACAGGTGGGTCCCGCGTCCTTTCTCATTTTTCGGATTTACACTGATTTTCTGCGCAGCCTGCTGTTTTTGATCCGAAATCCATACTTCCCTAGCTCTAAAAATTTTGAAATTTTGTAGGCTGTTAGAACTTTTCAAAAGGAACAACTTTTATTTTGGGACCACATTCAAAATCAAAATAAATGAAATTATATTGAATTTTAAAGACAGGCAATCTTTTGGAGCGAAATAATTTATGTAAAACCTTTAAACCTCAAATAAAATTTTTACGAAATCCTCTAAAATTCAAGTTGTTGTAAAAGCTTTCAAGAGAGAAATCTTGTTTCACCATATTTCATTGAAAATTTTGTACTCACATTTTTAAATTCAAACTTAAATGCAAACTAGCTGGAATTGATTTAAATCTTTTTTGAGCTCGGTTTCTGTGATTTCGAATTTGAACAAAATGACTTCTTATTCACAAACACGAAGTGTTACATTAATATTGTTCTGCTGGAGTCTTGCACGGAGTGCGTGCGTGATCAGGGGAGCTGAAAGTTCAGCAGTTCAGTTGTGTGGTGCATGGTGTCGAGTCCCCATTTTCATACCGACGAGCAGGCGCCACTAGGTTACAAAACTCCAAGATGATCGCTCCTAACACTATTTTCTGCCAGCAGTATTGTTTGCATAAAAAACACAATATAGGATCAAACTTGAGGCAATAGAACGTACTCCCTCCATTCTTAAATTGTTATCGCCGTTAACTTCTAACTTCAACTTTGACTATTCGTTTTATTCAAAAAATTAATTCAAATATATAAAATTATAAAGTGTGATTAAAATACTTTTAATAATAAAGTAAATTATAATAAAATATATAATATTTATCAAACTTTTTTGGATAAAACGAACAGACAAAATTAAAAAAATTAAAAGTCAATGGTGACAACAATTAAAGAACAGAGGGAGTATATAATTATTTGAGTGAATTGCAGGATACACCACATACTGGAGCCGTACAATCACATCGTATTAGGTTCCAGTACTTATGGCACATTTCATCAGTTTTTACTTAATTTTTTTGCACACTTTTTAGCATATTAACATGGTTAATCAATGTTTACGGCTCCCTCAATTCATAAATTGCTGATTCAAACTGGCTAGCGACAATAATTGTAGAACAAGTGGAGTATCAAAATAATTGAAAGAATAATTTATTATAACATATAGATTTTGAGATTAAATTTTATGTTCTTTTAATAAGATAGAAATGACCTTGTAGATGTACCAAAAACAATTTTTTTGAAGGTCAACACGGGGGGTGGGGGGGGGGTGTGGGATCCCCACCTGATTTCTATTGAAAATGGTGGCTAATTGGCAGCCGGTTACATTGTTCTACCCGGAGGTAGCATCAAAAATAATACTCCATAGTGATGATGATAGATGGCTTGATTTGCTAAGTTAATACTACATAAGACGAAGAACTTTGGTCGTGAGTTTACAAAACGAAGAAACCATTTCAATGTGGCATAAGCAAATGGTAAACAGCGTTGCCTTGGACAGCTTTGTAGTTCATCCGACAAGAAATTGAATGCTTACACTGAACCCATTTGAGAGGCTGCAACCCGCTAGTTGATCCGTTCTTAAAATGCCTCATCACAATTGTGTTACTAAACAGAGCCGTCCAAATGGAATTAAACCATTCTATTCATTTTTAAATGAGAAATAAAAAAAAAACAATGAAAGCGCTCTTGTGCCGCATCTGCCTTGTCCTATCCAAATTGTCTCCAACGTAGAGGCGCACAATAATGGAAAGAACCAACGAAACACTGATCAGAGCCAAACGGAATCGGCTTCGGCTCGTCGCCTTGTTCGATTCTACTCCTGCAATTCGTTGAGCGCCTTGAGCAGGAACGGCTTGAACCTTGTCATGTTGACCATCAAGTCCTGCTTCATGATGATCTCGGCGATGGCCGGCCACCCTTTCGCGTGGATGGCCATGTGGTCCTTGAACACGTAGTGGTCCCTGGGGTACTTGTCCTTGAGCGTCGTCTCCTCCTCCGAGACGTAGTACTCGACGTAGCGGAGCCGCATGTTTCGCGCCGGCTGGCCGTAGAAGTTGGTCGCCATCCAGTCCATCTTCCCCCACGGCACGATCTGCACCAGCACGGCGCCCGTGGGCAGGAAGATCTGGTTGGTGAGTGGAGTGCTGGCCACTGCACTGTGAGCTTATTTAATCCCCTTCAGTGCAGTGAAGATTACAAAAAATAGTGTTAGTGCTTGGCGCTGGTGTGCAGCGCATCACCAAAGTGTGATTGGTAAAGAACTGAAGTGCCATGAGAAATACAGAGTTAAGTCTTTGTGTTGGTGCTGGAGTGCAGGCTCAGCACCGAAAATCCCTCTGTTCTTGTGTCACTGCTTTCTGCGCTTCTTCTCCAATCAGTAGGCCTGCAAGCGGCGCGGCGCGGCCGTAAAGCCGTTGGGTTACCCAGCGCCATCAGCCCCTTAAGAGCCGCATCTCCACATGCTTTAGCAAAGTGGGTCAAGCGAACATCCTACGGGTGTCCCTGTGGCGTCGCAACACCTGCGTGATTCAGGGCGACGGCCGTAGCACAAGGGATAGCTGGAGGTCGAGCTTGAAGAAACTGCTCCTCCACGACCACACCGTCGGCCCGCATAGTTGCCGCACTCGTCTTCATCTTCCTCTCCCCTACCCTCTGGCCTCCCTGCACCACGCTCCTCTGTCTCGCATGTCGTGCACGTCTCTCTGCCAAAGCTCCTCCTCCTCGTGCATCGCCGCTCGGCTCCGCTTCTAGTAAACGAAGAGGACGCGCTTCTGCGCGACGGCGAGGTCGGGAAGCATGGGTGCGGCGGCGAGGTTGGGAAGCATGGACACGCCGGCGCGGCGTCAGAGCTCGGTGTCCGCGGTCCCGAACCTGTCCAACAGCAGCGCGTACATGGCGACGCGCCAGGTGAGGATGCAGTCCTGGCGTATGCATCGCTACCAATCAGCTGAGTGCATTGCGCATCGCGTGAGTTGTGAGGGCGAGAGAGCTGAGCCAACAATAATTATGATGCTGTTGTTATTTTTTCAGATTTTCTGCATAAATCAACGGATCACGTCATTCTTAAGCCCATGCAGTTTGCCAAACAATGCAATATGCTGGGATAAATCTTCAGAATGTACAATTTATTTGTAGCCACGAACTCTGCAAGTCACGGAATGCTGATGGTAATGGCATTCAAATTGATCAAACGATGCTTGCTGGCTGGCACATATACGAGAATTTGATGATATCCACAAAACACAATCCAATAACTAAAAAAATCTACAATCGATCACAAATATACTATACATATACTATGAGTGAAGAATTTATTGGGCCCTTGCCAGTGCTCTTTAGGGGAGGGAGCGAAGTATAAATTCTTTTAATAACATTATTTTTATTGAATTTATAAAACTAACATGGCGATTTTTCTTGTCAAATTTTCTAGGTCCGTCAATATGTATGTTATGATTGAAGAATTTATTTGCGTCCACAGAGGCATGGCAGCGCCATTACCATCTGTTGATCTTTGTTCCATGTAGGAATAAAAAGCAACCTGCAGCTAGAGATTGAAGATGGCAAAAACCGTCAGACGTGAATCAGGTTGAGCAGAATTGGGCAAAGGGAAGTAATTGTTGTCGGTATGATTAGCGATGGGCTTTTTGTCGGTCATACAGTTAGTTGCACGTAAAATGGTATTGAGACTCGTCTACAACTGGATAAAGAGATTTTTTTGGAACTTGGGAAAGTTAGGAGGTGTTTAAAAATAGTTGTTGGAAGAGGTTTTTATACTATTCTCTCATAATTTAATTTATAGAGAGTTAATGAAAGGGGTTTGGAGATGCTCTTAGTTCCTGTGTCCATATCTAGCGAGAGAAATAAAAGGGAACCAAAGGGAGTAGATGAAAATATAGATTCGAATTCGAGTGCACTAAGACTCAATCACATCGTCAAGACCCTCCAGAGCACACAAAACCTGTGAAAACTGGCCAGTTTTCATAATTTTCGGTGAAAACGATTCGGCTCGATTTCATATTTTCTGTTAAAAAAATTCAAAATTTTGAAAATTTGAAATTTTTTGAAAACCTAAAAACCCATTAAATCAGTAGATAAACCAGTCAAACCGAGTGATAAACCGAAAAAATTAGTGAAAAACCGTTTAAACCGATTTGGTTTCAAATTTAAAAAGGTAAACCGGAGAAACTGGTCAGTAAAGGAAAAATCGAGCGGGTTTCAATAAAAAATTTATTTTCATATTTGTTCAATTTTTACTGGTTACTGTAGCATTTTCCCGTTTTTATGACAGCCAACAAACCGGTGCCAGGCGATTTTCGAGAGCCAAACGGTTTCTAAAACCCTGGCAGAGCACCGGTCCAGCCGGAGCAGAGGCCGCTGCCATATCAGACAACGGCTAGGCCACTGCGATAGCTGACGACTGCTGGAGCGCGAAGGGTCGGAGCGGCCAGACCGGCTCCGGCGGGCGCATCTGTCGGCGAGGACACGCAGATCGCGGCGGGCTCCGACAACGTGGAAGCAGCATTGCAGGTGAGTGGGCATGGTGAATCCGATGCTCTGCTTGGGGATGGGAAATAGGGACGCGGGGCTCAGGAAGAGGCAGGTTGGCACCTTGGAGCCCTGTCGACGGGGACAGCGTGACGGTGATCGGGACGCTGCCGCCTGTCTTGACTGCGAGCGGGCCGGCATAAGGCTCGCGGAGTGCCAGCGGCGGCCAGCACCGAGCGAGAGGCAATGGGCGGCGGGCCGACCGGTTGGTGGGTTGATTAAAGCGGATTTTTTTCTGACGTCCGCAGCTGTGGATATCGCTCCCAGCCGTTCGTTGCCCCGCGCGAGCGGCCACGCGCTACGTGACGTGTTTCTGCAGGGGTCTTTGTGGCCGTTTATTTTCCAAATTATAAAAACTGAACATCCAAATTATATAGACTCCTAATCTGGTCTACCCTAGCTAAAATTTGATTATGACTTTTAAAAGACAAAAATACCCTTAGTTGGTTGCTGATAATAACAAGGATTTGCTCAATTGTTTAATTCGTGTATTTGAATTAACAACTTGAGTGTTTGCTGGCGGATCTCCAAGACTGGACTTGACATGTGGTAAGAGATTAAAAAAGTAATGGTTACAAGCTGAACGAATTGGTTAGGAAAAAAATTTCTATTTAAAAAATTGAAGGGTAAACAGGGTATTAGTCAAGGAAAAACTTAAAAACAATTTATATAATTTGACTTCCAAACACCACAACCAAGATTATATTTATAAACTAAATTATAAAAACTATCTTTATAATTCAATTTTTAATAATATCCGCTGGCTTCAACCAGGCCATACGTCGTGATTTTTTGTTTTTACCGTGGGTTGATGGGCCTGCTACCCTCTTTATTTTATTTATTTAATTTTGGATGTGGCGTGCCCGTCACTACAGTGCACTGATTTTGAAAGTCTCCCATTTCTAATGGCAATGACGCTGTGGCTTGGCATGCTTGTGAGCCTGAATCAAACTTTTTCAGACTGGAGTTTCATAGGTTTCAATTAATTAAGCCCTCACCACCCCCTCCATACCTTCCGTTTTGTGCGACTTGAGATGTTCGATAGAAGGCATATTTTAGATTCTCCTCTTCATGATCGAGCTGATGCGCCGGTACAACGATGCGCTCGAGGACTTCCTCCGCTCCGTCCCCCGGCACCGTTTGCACTCGCTGGTCACCAGCATGTTCACCGCGCATGCGGTAGACGTCGCGGCCGAGCTTCGCTTGCCCGTGTACACGTTCTTCGCTTGGACCGCCGCGACTCTGGCCGTCGTGCTGCAGCTGCCGGCGTTGCTGGCCGGTAGGAGAACAGGGCTGAAGGAGCTCAGCGAGACGCCACTCGAGTTTCTTGGCTTGCCGCCGTTCCCGGCGTCGCATGTCATGCCGTCAATGCTCGAGCACCCGGAGGACGAGCTGTGCAAGGCTCTAGCGCTTGTCTGGACGCGCATGACGGACACCAACGGCGTCCTGGTAAACACGTTCGAGTCTCTGGAGCGCCAGGCCGTGCGGGCGCTCAGGGATCCCCGGTGCGTCCCCGGCCGTGTTCTGCCTTCAGTCTACTGCGTCGGGCCGTTGGTCAGAGACGGCAAGGGGTGTGGCGGATCAACGGGAGGCCACAGCATCGAAGCACCAACGTCTCGACTGGCTGGACGCGCAGCCCGAGCGCAGTGTGGTGTTCCTTTGCTTCGGGAGCCGGGGCGTGCTCTCAGCAGAGCAGCTCAGGGAGATCGCCGTCGGGCTAGACAAGTCCGGGCGCCGGTTCTTATGGACCGTGCGCGCACCGGTTGGGGATACCGAGAGCTCGAGGAACCTCGACGCCATCCTTCCTGTGGGGTTCTTCGAGCGGACTAAGGACCGTGGCATCGTCGTCCAGTCCTGGGCGCCGCAGATGGACGTGCTCCGACACCCGTCCACCGGCGCATTTGTGACGCACTGCGGGTGGAACTCGACGCCGAGCAGAAGTTGAGCAAGGTGTTGATAAGCGAGGACTTTGGCGTCGGGGTGGAGATGGAGGGGTACAAGACAGGATTCATCTCCGCCAAGGAGGTGGAAGCCAAGGTGAGGCTCCTGATGGAGCCTGAGGAGGGTAGAGAGCTCAGGGTGCGAGTAGCGGCGCGCAAGAAAGAAGAGGAGACGGTGCTCGAGGAGGGTGGGTCGTCGCAAGTGGCATTTGTTCAGTTCTTGTCAGATGTGTTTGCTCTAGGAGGGCTGTAATATCCCTATTTTTTATGAATAGTTTTGCTACGGTACTTGTGGTCAATAGTAATCATTTATTTGATTAGGTCAAACAGTTAAAAATAGAAAATAGAAAAGTTCTGATTGAAAAGATCAGAAGTTGATAAAATTATTGACTTTTTCAACTGTTTAATTTGATAGATGATCCGATACCATAGATATTTACTCTCTTTGACCGGTTGACTGCCGACACTCTTGATTAGGGTATCTGTCGTATGACTCCAAAGTTAATAGAATAAATTTAGGCCGTTGATCTTTTATTAGGTTGACCCATGCATGCATGCTTTCATCCATAGAAAAAAATTAAAATAAAGCAGCAGCAGCAGCAGCCACCAGCTCCTTTCTTCTTCACGCCACCACTTTCCTCCTCATATACAGCCGCTCGAGGTAAAAAGTAATGATCCTATCTTGACCTCCAAACATCTTTAGTTCGATTCAATGAACCACTCGAGTTTGGACTTGGAGATGAACATCATGGGTCACCAATTTCCACCGCTAACAGCGACCAATGCACTGCCTCGTTTTCCAAATACATCCCGCTGCTGGATCTTGCTGCTAGGTGCTTCCTGCCGGCATTGCTCCTCCTAGCGGGTGCGTGCGTGCGTCCTTTTGATGCGGCTTTGCTTGCCGTCCTGATTTGTGCTTACTGTACAGCCGTCAGAAGAAGATACGATAAATGTTGCAACGAAGAGCAGAGGTAAGGAAGAAATCGTTCTCTTCCGATATTTGTTTAATTATCTACAAATTCAGCTTCATAACGTCAAGTATCCTCCAATAAGGAGAATTTTCAACGACGCATAGTTTAATGCGCCGGCCGCCCACCCACATCTCCAGTTTGTTGATTGATGGGCTTTTGGCAGCCTCCTATTACTTTTTTTTATTTCGTTTTATTTCTACAAGGCTTGCGAGCCAAGTAACCGACTCACTCGTCCGACTCTGGGTCGGAGAGCTATCTCGTCACAGCCCCTGCTAGTACAGAGATTTTTGATACTGTACAGCGACAGCAGAGAGTTAAAGCAAACAGTAAAACAACATTTACCCTTAACGCTAGGCAAAGAACGAAGATGAAGACACCGACGGACAGCTGACGCCAGAAGATCGTCAGGTGCCAAAGGATTAACGGAGGATCATTCTCGAAGATACCGAGGGCCCCATTTGTCAGAGGTTGCCCAATTCCGTGAGCACTGTAACACATCGTGTGTCAGATTAAAGAAGTTAATTTGCCCAAGTTCAAAATCCTGGAATCCAAGCTCAAAAGAATTTAAAACTAATTTTCGAGCTAGTTCAATTTAAGTTTGTATTTTCAAAAATGTGAGTTAAAAATTTTCAATGAAACAAAATTTTCTCTTGAAAACTCTTACAACAACTTAATTTTTAGATGTTTTCGAAAAATTTTATTTGGTGTTTAAAGGTCCCAAAGAAAATTATTTTCCTCTAAAAGTTTGCCTGTCTTTAAAATTCAATCGCATTTTATTTATTTCGATTTTTAAGTTGACCTCAAAATAAAAGTTGTTACTTTATAAAAGTTTTACCATCCTGTCAAATTCCAAAATTTTTGGAGCATTCAAAGTGTGCATTTCTGTTCAAAAAACGAGAGCAGCACTGGAAATCAGGAAAAATTGGGAAAAAGAAAAATCCCGGCAGGCCCCACCTGTCAGCTGGACTATTACTCTTTCTCCCTCCTACTTCCTACCACGCACTGCCACGGCGCCATACGCGGGCCGCGCTTCCGTGGAGCTTGCGCGCATGGACGCCACCAAGCTGGGGACATGTCCCGCTCCATTTACTGTGCGGAGTAGTACTCTCGGCCGTCGTCTTCCTCCTTTCCTTTCTCTTGCTCACACGGCTGACGCCGCGCTTCGCCAAACCGGCCGAGCTCGACGAGCACCCCGCACCGGCGAGCTCCCCTCCGGCCGTCCCCAAGCCCTCCATTCTTCGCGAACTGGTGCGCCCACAACTCCTCTAGCTCCCCACGTCGTCACCTCCGCCGATTTGGAGCCGAGCCAACTGAGTTCAAGTTTTCCCCAATTTTTGCGATTTCATGCTGGCTGCCGCAACGCCTTCAAATCTGGCCGATTCCCGGTGAAATCCATTGATTCCTTTCAAAGAGAGCTCGCTCACCTTTTAGTGCCTCCTATGGAGCTCCCAATCGACCGATTTGTGGCCGAAATTGCAGGGAATAGGAGCCTTGCCGCCGCCGGCTCAGGAATCTGCGCCACCTCGCCGTGGATGCCTCCTCTCTGGCCGCTTTCGTCGTCGACAACACCCATGCCGGTCCTCCGTTCACGCCGGTGAAGCTCACAGTGAAGAGCTTGTCGTATTTTGTCCATGGAGTTAAGTTCGCGCCGCGGCGCGCCGGCGGATTGCTCCAGTGAGCTAGCCACTCCGTAGACCTCACCTTCGTGCTCCCTAGGGCGTGAGTACCATCCTTGTGCCACTGGTTGGCCTCCTCGGCCACCGGGCCTGCGGGCCGGCGAGCCGCCGTCTCGGCCGCCACCGCGCCATGGGCGCTGGCCCAGCTAGCTCGCCCAACCACCGGGAACCAGTGTGGCCGCGGGCCGAGATCCCGTGTGGCCCTGTTTATGTGGCCCGGAGTGTGGCAGGCCCAGGGGGATGGTTTTCCATTTATTTTGGAAATTGTTGGTTTAAAGAGCAAAAAAAAATCCGTAGAAATTTGCAAAAACCCTAGAAAATTCATGCTAGCCCTAAAAATCACAAATAATATACCATTGGAATCCTCTCGTCATGTAGAATATTTTAGAACTATCAAAGTTGCATTTTCTACATAGAAATAATTCTAATGATTAAATAATATGCATTATACATTTGTGCATATCTTCATTTTTCATGCATAACTAAAATGTAAAAATTTTATATTTAGCTTCTACGGATTAGGTTCTATCATCCTAGAATTAATTAGAATTTAGGTGCCTAGAAATTATTTATAAATGATTTATGAACCTTAGTTAGGAATTTATTCATTATAAATTCATAGTTAATAACAAATTGTGAAAGTTGTACATAAATTAGTTCATATCCTTATTGATTTTATGAGCAACTAAAATTATAATTTAGGTCTTCAAGAACCGTATTAAGAAAGTTTAGAAGCAGTTTTCCGATTATGGTCAATTAGGGTATTATAGGAATTCAATCTTTAAGTAAAAATCAGAAACCCTGTCATATAGTGTGGTTAGTGCATTAATTTAATAAACTCTCATTGCGTGGCAGCATTCGCATAATAATCTTTGTCGCATAACGCGTAAGCATATCATCGCATGTGAGATTATCATCGCATGCGATGACAAGTTAAAACCATAACATTTAGTAGGAGCATAACTAATCACATGCATATCAGTGCATGCATTTAGGAAGCGTCGCGAAGGACAACTTGCTTTGGTTGCTCTAGAGTCACTGAAGATCTTTCTCTTGTGTGCGCTAACTCGCAGCAAACCGAAGGCAAGCCTCCGGTGCATTAATCCCTTTTAAAGTTCTTATTCTATCACTGTGTATTGTATGGTTAATGTACTGCGCATTAAGTCATAGAAATTGTTTAGAACCTTAGACTGCATGATAGTACCATTTACTTTTCTTGAGTGTATATTGTTATAGGTAACTTGGTGTAGAATTAGGCTATGAGTTCTAATTCTTGGTAGAAATTGAGTGGACGAAAAGTCACTCGCGGGCTATAGGTTTCTCAACATATTAGACTTAGGATTTATTTTTATCCCACAAACTAATAAACCGGAGACTGGACAGGGATGTTGAATAGAAGGGTTTGGGAAGACTGGGCCTTCATGGTGGTAGCTCTATCTGTGTCGGTTAAGGACCGATTCGAGTGTAGCCCCGCTGAGTAAGTTTAAATAGTACCAATTACATACTGGAGATATGGGAACCAAAAAACTGATGTAAATCAATATTCGTAGTGGGCGCCTACCTCTCCTTAGGCGGAGAGAGGAGGAAAGACTTGTGGCTAACCATGAATGCACCTACATGATGGTCCCATGGAGGATCATATTCTTGGGAGAGGTAGGCCTCGGACCGGCCCTATGTTATTGTTGTGAAAGGTTGCCACGTGCGGCTTTCGAGAAGCGCGTACGTGTTGTGTATTTTGGGCTTTCCCCAGTTGGTATAAATCAATTATAATCGCTGCCCCTCACAGTAACGAGTATCGCTTGTTCATTGCGTTACATCGTAGTAATAACTGAACTTAAAATAATAATATAAATTGTTTGCTTAGTTTATTAGCAATTGCTTGGCAACCATATTTGATATAGTTTATAGTGCGAATTAAATTTACATTCCTTGAACTTAACTTGTCGCTAAAAGATGAAAGTAATAGTGCTATGTTTTATGCAAATGGCTATCCCTGTGAGTCAGCTCATGCTTAGGAGTCGACTGTAGTTGGCTATTTTTGACGAGTAAGTTTTGCTGAGCAATTAGTACTCAAGATTTGTTGTTTTCCTTTTTGGTGTGTTGTAGCTCTTTCTCTAGGAAGCTGGTGTAGCTGTTGCAGCAAGGGAGTGTAGGAAGGTGAACCTCCTGCTAACTGGTCCTGTTAATCGATCCCTCTTCACCAAACTCCGGCTGCGAGGAATGAGGCATGTCTTAGTGCGAGACATGTCTCAGAATAAGAAAACCGTCATGTGTGTATTACTTCTGCGCTGTTTTAAAAACTCTGTTTTCATCTCCATCTTTCTAACAACTTGAACTTACTGTAAGACTTTAAATCAGTTTCCTGTATTATATTTTATTCTGCTCATGTTGTACTATTTGGGTATTGTTATTCAATATCACTCGATATCGATCATAGGCGAGCCACCTGTGATTCTTGGGCCGGTTCTGCCACGGATTGTTATTAGAGCTAGATAAGGGTTAGTACAACTAAAAATGAGTTATTTTCAAAAATTATATGACGGTTGACGTGAAGTACTAGTTAGTCAGCCCACATAAAGACTATATTAGTTTAGTTCACAGGTGGCAATGCTAACTCTGCATTTATGCATTTTACTTTTTGTTGTTTACTATTCTTGCAACAACATGGCTCCGCTCAGGTAAAAAGGTAAGATACGCACTCGAATGAGGTGAAATTTTAGGGCTCATCCATACGAGGTTCAGGGGTATAGAGTACCCCGTACAGCGATCAGTACGGAAAGTGAATATGTTCTTGGGAACATATAAAACATTTGTCACTTAATGGTAAGTGTGGACCTTTTGCCTTGTGATGTGAATCATGGTCGCGTCCCTCAAGATGTGGCCTACTTGAGGCTAACTCCGAATTAGTTCGTGTAGAAAGTGACTAACTGAGTGTAGAGAGAGAGTATGCCACTGAGGTCTTGTATGGTCGCTATATTTGACCAATTTTTTTTTATTTTTGTGAGGACGTAGGACCGACATATTGCCATTGCATAGCATTGCATTTGCATGAAAGTTAAAACGCAACCCACCTAAATTTCCTCTGCAAATGAAAATTTGGATCTCCATGTTTGGTTTTGAAATATCACCCCATTCATTCCTTGTCCCAAACTTTCCAAGCTTTAGGGCCACAATAAGCTCATCGCCGTCGTTATCGTTGATTTCAGCTTTTGCTGTCAGTTTCAAATATTCATATCTTTTGATCTGTTGCTCGTATGAGGATGAGTAAATATGCGTTGGAAAGCTATGAAAGTTCTCTACGACTTTGTTATTCTGATTGGTCTTTATCAGTGCCAAAAATTAGATTTTGTAACTGCTGTCAGTCCAAAACAGAATTGGTGTTGGGCTATTTTTTATTGATCTTTTCGCACAAAAGCTATGGTGTCAAGTGGATTTAGCACTTGTACACTGACCTTAATTAAATTTTAAGTAGGGAAAATTGCTTCGTGGTCAGAGAGAATATTTGTCCTCTTATTTTAATATTCTCTCCATATATGACTTTCGCCTAGTTCCTTACTAATGTAGCGTGCACTTTAATTGACAGATGGTGCGCACGCGTAGCCTTGATGAGCTTATTGAGGGGCAATCCTCCCAGCAAGGAGCAACACACCCTCAACCGCCACCACAAGCATCTCCTCAAGTGACCGTCGAACAGCTGATGACCACTCAGAATGAATTCATGAGGATGCTGATACAGAACCAAGGCATGGGTGGAAATAACCATCAAGCGCGTCAACTGTCGCAACTAGCAACCTACTCGGATTTCTTAGCAACCCATTTGCTAGTATTTGCTGATGCCACAGATCCTCTTGAATGGATGACTGGCTTCGCAGTATCCAGTCCAAGTTTGGGCTTCTCAGGTGCACTAAGCACTAGAAGACTCTGTTTGCTGCCTAACAGCTTTGTGGTCCTGTTTGAGCCTGGTGAGCCAATTATGAAGCTGCACTGCCCGCCGATCATCAAGTTGAGTGGGCTGAGTTTTGTACTGATTTTCGTGCACATCATATTTGTGAGGGTCTTATGAACCGCAAGCTGTAGGAGTTTCTGAATCTCCAACAGGATCAGAATAATGTGCATGAGTACTCCCGCAAGTTTGATCATCTTGCGCAGTATGCCTCTCACTGTGTGAACACTGATAAGAAGGAGTGTTTCAGGAGAGGTCTGAATATAAAGCTCCATGATCGTCTGACACTCTACAACCAAGGTACTTTCAATGATTTGGTGAGTGCGGCTATCATGCAAGAGGATGCCATTCGCATCCATCAATGGGAGAAGAAGAAGAAGAGGGCAATGGTTTATTCGTCAAGCCAAGCTCTTCAGAAGTATCGTCTTGCTACCATTTCACCTACTGGTCAAAGGGTTCAGGCTGCAGTGCCACAAGGGGGAAACTTTCGTCCTCCTTCATTTCAGCAGCCAAGGGCCCTTAATGCTCCACCTCCACAGCATACTCATGGGTCTAGACCTTCATTGCAGCAAGCTCCACTAGTGGCAAGGCTAAGCTCTTACCCGTGCTACAACTGTGGCAAGACTGGTCACTTTGCTAAAGACTGTCACCGGCCGAGGCAGTAGCCAAACCGCAACAACAATGCCCGTCCTCAAGCTGCCAACATAGCTCCTCAGTAGAGAAATAATGCACCCAAGATTGGCCGAGTCAATTACGCTTCATTGGGTGAGATTCCAGAAGGCGAAGAAGTATTTCCCTTCAAGAACACTCTATAGTGGTACTTTTTGATTCTGATGCTACTCATAATTTTATAAGCATATCTTGTGTCAAGAAGTATCAACTAGTAACCACCCCTATGAAGTCACCTTATGTTATTACCTCTGCGGGTGGAAAAATAGTTGCCACTCGAGAAATGAGACCTGCACCTCTCAACTTAGGAGGGAAGATTTTTCCTTCCCATTCTATTATTCTTGAAGGACAAGAAATAGATGTCATCATAGGAATAAAATGGATGAGGACTCATAAAGCCGTGTTGCACATAGCTCCTCGTGAAATTCAACTGGATTCTCCACTTCATGGTGTAATGTCTCTTAAATTGTCATATCCCCAACAACCCTCCTCATTGCTCTATCATGTAGCTGGTCAAGCATTAGAGAAAATTCCTATTGTACGTGAATATCCGGATGTTTTTTCTGAAGACCTACCGGGTATGCCTCCTAACCAAGAAGTTAAATTCCGGATTGACCTTCAACCGGGCACCGCTCCTATCTTAAAAAGGCCCTACAAAATGGCTCCGAATGAGGTGGCCGAATTGAGGGTTCAATTGAAAAAGCTTATGGACAAGGGTTTCATTCGTCCTAGTTCATCTCCGTGGGGATGTCCTGCACTCTTTGTAAAGAAGAAGGACAAATCTCTGAGGTTGTGTGTGGATTATCGACCGTTAAATGCGGTCACTATCAAGAACAAATATCCACTACCTCGCATTGATATCTTATTTGATCAACTGGTTGGTGCTAAGGTTTTCTCGAAGATTGATCTTCGCTCTGGCTACGACCAAATTAAAATTCGAGCTGAAGATGTACCAAAAATTGCCTTCTCTACAAAGTATGGTTTATATGCATATCTTATTATGTCTTTTGGACTAATAAATGCTCCAGCTTACTTTATGTATTTGATGAACTCGGTATTTATGTCGAAGCTGGACAAATTTGTGGTGGTATTCATCGATGATTTTCTCATATACTCCAAGTCTGAAGAAGAACATGCTGAACATCTTTGCATTGTACTTCAATGATTGAGAGATCATCAATTGTGTGCCAAATTTAGCAAATGCGAGTTTTGGCTGAAAGAAGTGCCTTTCTTTGGTCATATTGTTTCTGCGGAAGGCATTACCGTGGATACAAGCAAAGTGCAAGATATGCTGAATTGGAACTCTCCTACATCAGTCACTGAAGTCCGTAGCTTCCTTAGACTTGCTGGATATTATTGGAGGTTCATTCCTAACTTCTTCAAGATTGCTAAGCCAATGATCGAGCTGTTGAAGAAGGGCATCAAATTTGTTTGGGATAGTGCTTATGAAGAAGCTTTTCAAATTCTTAAGAAGCACTTGACTACTGCACCCGTTTTAGCTCAACTCGACATCACTAAACCATTTGACGTATATTGTGATGCTTCTGGTACGGGTTTTAGATGCGTCTTAATGCAAGAAAGTTTTGTGATTGCTTATGCTTCAAGACAATTTCGACGTCATGAGAAAAATTATCCTACTCAGGAACTAGAATTGGCATTGTGGTTCTAGCCTTGAAGATATAAAGACACTATCTTCTTAGGAATCTTGTGCATCTTTACACTGATCACAAGAGTTTGAAATATATCTTCACCCAGCAAGATCTGAAAATGAGGTAGAGAAGATGGCTAGAACTTATCAAAGATTATGAATTGGAGATCCATTATCATCTAGCAAAGTGAATGTAGTTGCCGATGCCTTGAGTCGGAAGTCTTATAGTCACCACTGTCGAGTTTCAACGACGTTACCTTCTCTTGAAGCTGAAACAAGCATCAGAGTTCTACCTCATGGAGCCTTATATAATCTTGCTCTTGTTCTGACTCTTCGAGAAGAGACAATTGAGGCTCAAAAGAAAGATGCAGGTAAGCTGAAAATTAAAGAAAGACTAAAGAATGGAGAATCAATGCCGTTTAAAAGAGAATAATGAAGGTACTTTATGGTTCAATAACCGTATTGTAGTACCTAAGAATCATGAGCTGCGTAAGAAGATCATGAATGAGGCTCACATGTCCAAAAACTCCATCCATCCTAGGAGTAATAAAATGTATCATGATCTCAGGAAGAAGTTTTGGTGGACGAAAATCAAGAGAGAAATTGCCGAATATGTGTCAGAATGTGACACTTACAGGAAAGTCAAAGCGGATCATCTACGCTCAGCAGGTCCTCTCCAAACTCTGAGAATTACTAATTGGAAGTGGGAAGATATAAGCATGGACTTTATTATTGAACTCTCACTTACTTCTTGGCAACATGACTCTATTTGGGTCATTGTGGACCGCTTGACCAAATCAGCTCACTTCATTCCTGTGAACACTCGCTACAAAATCAAGAGATATGCCGAGTTGTATATGTCTCGTATTCTTCGTTTGCATGGAGTACCCAAGACCATCGTGTCGGATAGAGGAAGTTCGTTTGTCTCTCACTTTTGGGAACAACTACATGCTTGTTGGGTACCAAGCTGATTCGAAGCTCCGCTTATCATCCGCAGATCGATGGTCAAACCGAGCGTGTCAATTAAATCTTGGAAGATATGCTTCGATCATGTGTTCTCACTGGTGGCAGGAATTGGGATGAATATTTACCATTTGTAGAGTTCTCCTAGAATAATATCTACCAAGAGAGCATAAAAATGTTACCTTTTGAAGCTCTTTATGGTCACTCATGTCGGACTCCTCTAAATTGATCTGAAACAGGTGAACAAGTGAATTTCGGATCTGATTTAGTAGCTCAAGCCGAAGAAAAAGTTCGAACCATTCAGGCGAACTTGAAGGCTGCCAAATCCCATTAGAATTGGAATTCAAAGAGGATGATCATGTCTGCCTAAAGGTATCTCCTACCAAGGGTGTGCAACACTTTGAGATCAAAAGAAAGTTGGCTCCCAGATATATTGGTCCAATCCTAGTTTTGGAGAAATGTAGCACCGTCACTTATCGATTGGAAATGCCATCTCAATTATCGAGGGTTCATGATATCTTTCAAGTATCACAACTCAAGAAATACTTGAAGCTAGCTCAAGATGTTGTGATTCCAGAGATTGATCAATTGCAAGAAGATCTCACTTATCCCGAGTATCCGATCGGTATTGTTGACCAAAAGGATAGTCACTCGTAATACCACTAAATTCTACAAAGTTCAGTGTAGTAATCATTCTAAAGATGAAGTTACATGGGAGACAAAAGAATATCTCCAATCAAATTTTTCGGAGTTCCTTCAATCCCTGTAAGTGACCACTCCCGCTTTCTTTCTAAATCTCAGGACGATATTTCTTTAAAGGGGGGGGGGGGGTGCTGTAACACTTCGTGTGTTAGATTAAAGAAGTTAATTTGTTCAAGTTCAAAATCCTGGAATCTGAGCTCAAAAGAATTTAAAACCAATTTTCGAGCTAGTTCAATTTAAGTTTGTATTTCAAATATGTGAGTTAAAAATTTTCAATGAAATTTTGTGAAACAAAATTTTCTCTTGAAAGCTCTTACAACAACTTGAATTTTAGATGTTTTCAAAAAATTTATTTGCGGTCTAAAGGTCCCAAAGAAAATTATTTTCCTCTAAAAGCTTGCCTGTTTTAAAATTCAATCGCATTTTATTTATTTATATTTTTACGTTGACCGCAGAATAAAATTTGTTCCTTTTTAAAAGTTTCACCACCCTGAAAAATTTCAAAATTTTTGGAGCCAGGAAAGTGTACATTTCGGGTCAAAAACATAAGAGCAGCACTGGAAATCAGGAAAAATGGGAAAAAGAAAAATCCTGGCGGGCCCCACCTGTCAGCCGGACTATTACTCTTTCTCCCTCCTCCTTCCTACCTCGCACTGCCACGGCGCCGTACGCCTGCCACGCTCCCGTGGAGCTAGCGCATGGACGCCACCAAGCAGGGGACATGTCCCGCTCCATTTACTGCACGTAGTACTCTCGGCCGTCGTCTCCCTCCTTTCCTTTCTCTTGCTCACACGGCCGACGCCGCGCTTCGCCCAACCGGCCGAGCTCGATCAGCACCCCGCACCGGCAAGCTCCCCTCCTGCCGTCCCCTAGCCCTCCACTCTTCGCGAACTGGTGCGCCCACACCTCCTCTAGCTCCCCACGCCCTCACCTCCGCCGATTTGGAGCCGAGCCCAACGGAGTTCAAGTTTTCCCCAATTTTTGTGATTTCATGCCGGCTGCCGCAACGCCTTCAAATCCTGCCGATTCTGAATGAAATAAATCGATTCCTTTCAAAGAGAGCTCGCTCACCTTTTAGTTCCTCTTATGGAGCTCTCAGTCGACCGATTTGTGGCCGAAATTACAGGGAATAGGAGCCTTGCCGCTGCCGGTTCAGGAATCCGCGCCAGCTCGCGGTGGATGCCTCCTCTCCGGCCGCTTTCGACGTCCACAACACCCGTACCGGTCCTCATCTCACGCCGGTGAAGCTCACAGTGAAGATCTTGTCGTATTTTGTCCACGGAGTGGAGCTCGCGCCGCCGCTAGTCGCCGGATTGCTCCGGTGAGCTAGCCACTCCGTAGACCTCACGTTCGTGCTCCCAAGGGCGTGAGTACCATACTCGCGCCACGGGTTGGCCTCCTCGGCCACCGGGCCCGCGGGCCGGTGAGCCGCCGTCCCGACCGCCACCGCGCCATGGGCGCTGGCCCAGCCAGCTCGCCAACAATCGGGATCCGGTGTGGCCGCGGGCTGAGATCCTGTGTGGCCCTGTTTATGTGGCCCAGAGCGTGGCAGGCCCAGCGGGATGGTTTTCCATTTATTTTGCAAATTGTTGGTTTAATGCGCAAAAAAATCCGTAGAAATTTCGAAAAACCATAGAAAATTCATCTAGCCCTAAAAATGACAAGTAATATACCATTGAAATCCTCTCAAACTATCAAAGTTGCATTTTCTGCAAAGAAACAATTCTAATGATTAAATAATGTGGATTATACATTTGTGCATATCATCATTTTTCATACATAATTAAAATCTAAAAATTTTATATTTAGCTTCTACAGATTAAGTTCTATCGTCCTAGAATTAATTAGAATTTAAGTGCCTGTAAATTATTTATAAGTGATTTATGAACTTTAGTTAGGAATTTATTCATTATAAATTCATAGGTTAATAATAAATTGTGAAAGTTGTACAGAAATTAGTTCATATCTTTATTGATTTTATGAGCATCTAAAATTATAATTTAGGTCTTCAAGAACCATATTAAGAAAGTTTAGAAGCAGCTTTACTATTATGGTCAATTAGGGTATTATAGGAATTCATTCTTTAAGTAAAAATCAGAAACCCTGTCATATAGTGTGGTTAGTGCATTAATTTAATAAACTCTCATTGCATGGCATCATTCGCACAATAATCCTTGTCGCATAGCGCATAAGCATGTCATAGCATGTGAGATTATCATCCCATGCGATGACAAGTTAAAACTATAGAATTTAGTAGGAGCATAACTAATCGCATGCATATCAGTGCATGCATTTAGGAAGCGTCGCGGAAGGACAACTTGCTCTAGTTGCTCCGGAGTCGTCCATCGCTGAAGATCATTCTCTTGTGTGTGCTAACTCACAGCAAACCGAAGGTAAGCCCCGATGCATTAACTCATTTTAAAATTCTTATTCTTTCACTGTGTATTGTATGGTTAATGTACTGCGCATTAAGTCATAGGAATTGTTTGAAATTTTAGACTGCATGATAATATCATTTACCCCTGTTGAATGTATATTCGTATAGGTAACTCAGTGTAGAGCTAGGCTATGAGTTCTAATTCCCGGTAGAAGTCGAGTGGACGAAACGTCACTCGCGGGCTATATGTTTCTCAACATATTAGACTTAGGATTTATTTTTATCCCATAAACTAATAAACCGGAGACCAGACAGGGATATTGAATGGGAGGGTTTGGGAAGGCTGGGCTTTCACGGTGGTAGCCCTGTCTATGTTGGTTAAGAACCGATTCGAGTGTGGCCCCGTTGAGCAAGTTTGAACAGTGCTGATTACAAACTAGGGATATGAGACCCAGAAAACTGATGTAACTAGTGGTTAGACGTATCCCTACTCCTCTTTAGGCGGAGAATGGAGGAAAGACTTGTATCTAACTATAGATGCACCTGCATGGTGGTCGCATGGGAGAGGTAGGCCTCGGACCGGCCCAATGCTATTATTGTGAAATATTGCCACGTGCGGCTTTCGAAAAGCGCGTACGTGTCGTGTATTTTAGATGTTCCCCAGCTAGTGTAAATCGATTATAATCGATGCATCTCACAGTAACGAGTATCGCATGTTTACTATGTTACATCGTAGTAATAACTGAACTTAAAATAATAATATGAATTATTTGTTTAGTTTATTAGTAATTGCTTGGTAATCATGTTTGATATAGTTTATAGTGTGAATTAAATTTACATTCTTTGAACTTAACTTACAGCATAAAGATTAAAGTAAGGATTCACTAATAGTGCTATGTTTTATGCAAATGGCTATCCCTGTGAGTCCGCCCTTCATGCTTGGAAGTCGGCTGTAGTTGGTCATTTTTGACAGGTAAGTTTTGCTGAGTAATTAGTACTCACAGTTTTTTGTTTTTCTTTTTGTGTATTGTAGCTATTTCTCTAGGAAGCTGGTGTAGCTGTTGCGGCAAGAGAGTGTGGAAAGGTGAACCTCTTGCTAACTGGTCCTGTGAATCGGTTCCCTATTCACCAAACTCCAGCGAGGAATGAAGCATGTCTTAGGGCGAGACATGTCTCAGAATAAGGAAACCGTTGTGTGTGTATTACTTCCGTGTTGTTTTAAAAACTCTGTTTTCATCTCCATCTTTCTAACAACTTGAACTTACTGTAGGACTTTAAACCGGTTTCCTATAATATATTTTATTCTGCTCGTGTTGTACTATTTGAGTATTGTTGCTCAATATCACCCGAGATCGATTCTAAGCAAGCCGTCTGTGATTCTTGGGGCAGTTCTGCCACAGATGCCAAGCCAAGTTGCGGCCTCACCAGTCAGGGAGCCGCCCGGTTCACCTCGCTTTGTAACCCCGTCTGGCCCCTATATAAGGACCCGTCGGGGACCCCCATACAGACGATTCGATTCCACTACGCTTACACACAACCACATAGGCGCACTAGGGTTTTTGCTCGTGCGAGAGCCCTTTGGCCATTATAAACCTCCCGATCATATATGAGTTCATCATCTCCGACCCCTGGACATAGAGTATTACACCATCGTTGTGACCCGAACCAGGTTATGTTCTTGAGTCTATCGTAGACTTGGCCACATCGGCAAGGAAAAAGCGCACCGTACCCCCTTCAAATACGAAATACGTACTTGTCCGATGAACGAAACATCGACAACTACCTCTGTCCCAAAATAAGTGTTTGTTTGAGTTTCGTATCATCTAGCTTTGACTAATAATTTCTATAGTTAGATTAATTTTTAAAACCTAGTATTTGTATTTTTAAATTTGTCATAGGAAATACTTTCATAATCTATAATTTATATATATTAAAATTGATTTATAATTATAAAAACCATTGGTTAAAGACACGTTTGATCAAATAGATATGATCAAATATCTCTCTCTCTCTTTTTTACTTGTGAGAAAGACTATTGGACACCAGACACTACTTTTCATACTTTTCTTTTTTTAATCATTCAGCAGTTTTATCTTCGTACACACCTTTTGAGTCAGCATCCATCGTGTTCCCAACCCCATACGTCCTCGGCAGTCGACCCCAGTCGCTGGGTCGCTGCCGCGTGGGGCCAGATGGCACTCTAAAAGCGCCAAGTGGAACGAAAGATTCCTCTATTTATCTCCGGATCGATCCAGCCGGACTCCACCGAAGTCCAGAGACCACAGTCCATAGCCATGGCCAAGGAGCAGCAAACCGTTGTCCTATACCCCGGCCCCGGCGTCGGCCACGTCGTTCCCACGCTGCACCTCGCCGAGCTCTTCCTCAAGCACGGCTACGACGTCACCGTGGTGCTCGCCGAGCCACCTTCAGAATCACCGGACCACGGCATCGTCGACGTCGATCGCATCGCCGCTGCCAACCCGGTCATCACCTTCCACGTACTCCCTCCGGTGCCGGAGACGGACCTCGCGGGATCCGGCAAGCCCCCCTTCCTCCAAACGCTGCTGCACCTGCAGAGGTACAACGGCGAGCTCGAGAGGTTCCTCCGGTCCGTCCCACGCCAGCGCCTGCGCTGCCTGGTCACCGGCATGTTCTCCACCTACGCGGTCGACGTCGCCGCAAGGCTGCGCGTCCCCGTTTACACCTTCTTCGCATCGGCGGCGTCGTTCCTAGCCGTCGTGACGCAGCTGCCGGAGTTGCTCGCCGGAAGGCAAGAGGGGTTGAAGGCGCTGGGAGACGCGCCCCTCGAGTTCCTTGGCGTCCCGCCGGTTCCGGCATCCCATCTCGTGAAAGAAATACTGGAGCACCCGGAGGAGGACGAGCTCTGCAGGGCCATGGTGGATGTCTGGAAGCGGACCCTGGACACCGACGGCGTGCTCGTCAACACGTTCGAGTCCCTGGAGATCCGCGCCGTGCAGGCGCTCAGGGATCCTCGATGCGTCCCCGGCCGGAAGGTGCCACCGATCTACTGCGTCGGGCCATTGATTGGAACCCACGGCACGCGGGCCGCGGATGAAGGAGCCGAGAGGCCCGAGTGCCTCACATGGCTTGACGCCCAGCCGCACAGCAGCGTTGTGTTCCTCTGCTTTGGAAGCAGGGGAACGCACTCGGCGGAGCAGCTACGGGAGATCGCCGTCGGGCTTGAGAAGTCAGGGCAACGGTTCCTGTGGACCGTGCGGAGGCCGCCCGGTGCCAGCGACTCCAGCAATCTCGAGACACTGTTTCCGGATGGGTTTCTTGAGCGGACCAAGCACCGAGGTCTCGTCGTCGACTCTTGGGCGCCTCAGGTGGAAGTGCTCCGGCACCCGGCGACGGGCGCGTTCGTGACGCACTGCGGCTGGAACTCCACGTTGGAGGGCGTCACTGAAGGAGTGCCTATGCTGTGCTGGCCGTTGTACGCAGAACAGATGTTCAACAAGGTGCTCAGGACCGAGGACATGGGTGCTGGGGTGGAGATGGAGGGGTACATGGCAGGTTTCATCAAGGCCCACGAGGTCGAGGCGAAGGTGAGGCTTGTGATGGATTCTGAAGAGGGTAGGAGGCTCAGGATGCGAGTTGCGGCACGAGAAGAAGAAGCAAAGGCCGCGTTGGAGGAGGGTGGCTCGTCGGCGACGGCATTTGGGAAGTTCTTGGCGGATTCGGAAAATCTCATGGAACAGCTCCGCAAATGATAAACTTTTTGTTTTTCTTTGCATATACTATTTTTCTGTACTTTTAAATTAAGAGAGAATTCCTCATGTGTATTCTCCTATATACCACTTTCGAGTAGAAAAATACTTTAAAATATTTTTGCATTGAAGATATAACCTAAAACTATTTTTGTAAAATACTGATATTTTTTTAGAATTTTATCAAGTTATTTAACGCATCTAAAAACTAAAGTAAATTAAATCAATGTGAAATTTTTAATTCATAATATATGTTGAATTTACAGTGGACCTAATAACAAAATTATTTATCGTTATATGTTCTATCACCATAAAAATCAATATGGATATTGAACCAATAAAAATTGACTTTCATTGAGCTAAACCCAAAAACAAAAAATAAATCCCTAAAAGATAAAAGAAAAAAACACTCGGAAATGGTACGTAGAGGAATGAAAATCTCAAATAGTGGCACAAAAGAGAAAATCATTTTTTGAGTGGCTGAGAAAGAATTTCAAATTTTTTCAGTGGCACACAAAGAATTCTCTCTTAACATTATGCCAACCTTCGACTCTGTTTTTCTCACATCTTCTATTATTATTTCTTTCAATCTTCAAGCTGCAAAATGTATAATATTTATATTTCTTGGTTCATCCTGAAAAATATTTACATAATATACAATCTCTATATTATTAAGTTGATCAAATTTATAGAAGTAATTGGTCAAAAACAAAAAAAAACACAGTTAACCAATCCTAGAAATTGAGTTACTCATATCTGGTACTCTTTCATGGCTGGTGACTGACAATGAAAGTTTAAATGAAGTTCCATGACACTAGTAAAGGCACACCTCTTTGAGATCGAAGATTATTTAACATCCAACCGCACTATATAAATAGTCACTCGAGAGGGGGTGGGGGGGGGGGGGGGGCACGGCCTGCATTTTGAATTATGCAGCGAAGGAGCTATACAAGAGTTCTGCATTCAATCAGGCCAATCCATTGCTTGATTTTGCATCGTGGAATTTGTAGGTATGAGAGGCATTGGGAACTAGCCACTCGTATCATGCTCAACTTTGTGTAGTGAGGACTATCAAAACACTACTTTTGCTGACTCCTACACTTCCACCATTGGCATGGCTTTTGGTGAGTACTATCAAAACACTACTTTTGGTGACTCCTAACATTTTACACGAACAGCTTCTTCAATTTGTGTTACTCTCATCAATTAACTTGTATTTCATTCTGGACGGTCAACCTCCCAACCAACGGTCGCTACTCCTGGGAACCAGAATACTAAGCGTCAAAATACCAAAGACTAAAGTGTATCTATTTGAGGAGGTTCTGAAAGCGCCAGCCCTCTAGATAGTAATGTACCTACATTTGCATATCACAGCCTAGACTGTTACGTGTACTTCTGTTATGACAAAAAAAAATACACTTGTTTATTTGTGCATTGAAATTTCTTGTTCTATTTTGGCAAATGTTTAATAGTCATTTCATATTAATTACAGCTTGTGTAGATATTAGAAGTTCTTTTATAACCTCTTTGTTTATGTAAGTGTAAAAGGTATCAGTGATTTATATGACAAAAATGATTATTGAACTAATATTTACGATATCACCATGTTAAAATCCATGAAACAGAAAGAATGTATTGATAGTCCTTATAAATAAGCGGAAACTCCTTGCTGAACACGATGGTACATGGAAAACCCAATGTGCGAATGCCAATTGAAAATGTGAAGCTGAGTCTGCTAATCCAACTTTCTCAACTACCTGGTAGTAAAAGAAATACCCAATGCAAAATTTGAAATTCACAAACTAGTCATTTGCTCCAGACACAGTAATTAAGGAGAAGTGAAAAAGTATAGTATACAAGAAAAGAGATAAAGATAGAGATTTATTGAGAAAAGAGAAATTGTATTAGAAAGATAAAAATGTGCATTGGAAAATAAAAATGACACATATTGGGGAACAAAATTTGATTTTTAAAATGACTTATAAAATTGAATGAATGGAGCACCCATTTAAAAAATTCATGTAATACAGAAGATGTGGCTTAGATTCGTCTTAGGAATTTTTGTAATACAGAGTATTTCTAGTAATTTTCATTGAACGATATGTTTTCCACTTCTATGTGAAAGATGATGGAGATGTCATAGCTATTAGAATGCAAGAGAGCCACACAAATAATTTATAATCTTTTTTGCCCCTTGTAAACTTGTACGCTTCTCTGGAGACAAATTTCAGTGTTGATTTGATTTTATGATTCTTGGAAGACACTTTTATAAGCTAGCTTACTTGCATTATAAGTTTGCACTTCATATTTGTGGTGCTCAAAACATTTTCTCATTTGGACCCCTGATTTTTTTTTGACAGAGAGAGATGCCACTGATTAGAAAGTCTTATTTACTTTATTATACATAGGGCTACAATATCCAAAAAATAACTACCCGTCAATTTTGTTATAAGAAAATAAAATCGTTTACTATCTGTTCAATTTTCCTCTTGGGCTCTTGGTTCTATTTTCAGTTATCCTACCAATCACAGAAAACATTATTCTATACATATGAAATTAATAAATTCAGCAAAAGTGAAACATAATTTACATATGCATGAACATACTCGCTCTGTTTTTAAATTGATATCGCCGTTGACTTCTAATACAAACTTTGACTATTTGTCTTATTAAAAAATTTGATAAATATTATATATTTTGTTATAATTTGATTTATTATTAGAGTTATTTTAATCACAACTTAAAATTTTACGTATTTGAACAAATTTTTTAAATAAAACAAATGGTCAAAGTTGATGCTGAAAATCAATAGCGACATCAATTTAAAAACAGAGTGAGTATATATCTAATCTTTTGCAATATGGTTTGATCAATCATCCTTTTATTATACAGCGAATCAAAGTGTGATTCCAGCATTTATGCGAATCGTGGTGATAAAAGCAAAATCTGCTCCGTGCCCCGCTTCCCCTGCATGATAATCCATTGAGGATTACTCATACTATCTTCGTTCGTAAATTGATATTACCGTTGACTTTTAATTTTAACTTTAACTATTTGTTTTATTTTTTTATTTAAGAAATTATTTGAAATATGTCAAATTTTAAATTGTGATTCAAATAGTTCTAATGATTAATCAAACTATAACAAAATATATAATTTTTTATTATTTTTTTAATAAAAAAATTGTTAAAGTTAATATTAAAAATCAACTAAGATATCAATCCAAAATCGAAAAACGGAGGAAGTACAATTTTTCATCCGTAAATGAAAATGGTCTGACAGCTCTTTATGTCACCGACCGGACAATCTTTGAGTCTGAGATCGTACATACTCCCTCCCATTTAAAAAATCGTTTAGAACAACATTTTAATTAAATATTAGAAATATAAATTACAAATAAATTTTAATATATTAAATTTAAAAATATAAAAATCATATAATTAAATTTGTCTTATAAAATATTTTTATAAAAATATAAATATGTATTTTTTAATAAATATTTTTATAAAAAATAAAAATTAAAATTATATTTTGAAGACTACATCATTGTTGAAAAGACCTCTTTTGTGAACCGAAACCGAAAGGAGTCCCTCCGTCTCAACTCAAATGATGTTTTAGGCTGGTCTGGAGAAACTAAGCCAAGCTTGGAAATGACACTGGTACCCTCGTCATCAGATGGGGCTTCTGCAGTAGACCCCATAATCATTATGGTCCTCACCCACCGAACACTCCGAACCAGTACCAACAGGCAAGCAGCGTGTCTCTTCGAGGATTCTGAGATTATAGAATTTAAAATTTAAAATTATAAAAATTTTACCGTTTGAATTACGAGATTTTATCTAAATTTTAAAATTTTAAAATTTTAAAATCTCAAATATTTAAATTATGAGATTTTATTTGATTTGCATTATAGTATAATATATTAAATAATAATTAAATTTATAAAATTCTATAAAATTTTATAATCTTATAAAAACTCTTTCGTTTGAATACGAATTCCAAACCATTCAAACGGCACCGAAATCACCTGTGCTGCGCCGCTCGGCCGCCATTGCTGCGTCGCTGTCAGCGATCGTTGCTAGTACGTCGCCGGCCGCCGTCGCTGCCTCTAGCCGCCAGGACCAGCTTGCTCAGCTTCTGGACGCCGCGCCATGCCTCCTGCGCTGCCCGCCTGTAGCCGCGTCTCGTCTCACACGCCTACAGGCATCGCGCCGCGCCGTGGCTCGCTCGTCTGCCTGGCGCCGAGCGCCGGCTAGCAGCCTGCAGGAAGGGAGAGGCCGCTTCCCTCGCGGCGGCGGCGACCGCTACCTCGGTCTGCACCCTCGACATGGTCTGCTTCGCCCTCGAGCGCGTGGCTGCCGGGAGCCTCGTCGGCGATGTCGTCCGCTCGTCCGCGTCCACCACATCGTCGTCTTCGTCCACGGAGAAGCGCAACCGGAGGCCGTCAACGACGAGGTGGAGCTGTCGCGACCTTGAGATGGGGACTGGGGAGTAGCGTCGCAGCCTTTTTTTTTTTTTTTTT
>BCLF01000085.1:966571-977967 GCA_001602275.1 Zoysia japonica | reverse complement strand
GAAGGCGTGGACAAAAATCGAATCCTAAAACGACCCATGACTGATTTTTGTAGCACCAAAGTCCGTTCAGGAGCTAAAACGTGAGACATGGGGCTCTGTAAATACCCTACCAAGAGGGATAGGTAACTAGCATTATACAATCTTCGTTTTCGGTGAAAGTTTATTTTTAGCTTTTGTTAATTGTCACTTTCATCAATGATTTTTATAGATTTGATTAAATTTAAAATCTAGTATTTATATTTTTAAATTAATCAAAAAAATACTTTCGTAATATATATAATTTATATTATTAAAATTAATTAAATATATCAAAATTATTGATCAAATTTATAGTTAACAAAACTTTAAAATAAAATTCTATTGAGACAGAAATAGTATATCTTTTCATATGATGCTTTGCCATTTTGCTTCAACTGATAAAAGTACAAGAGAAAAGAGCTTGTATCACTAATATTTGGCGATCTCAACACAACTTATCGATCAATAATACATGAGAACTATATGAGAGCAATGTAGTGGCTAGACATGAGTTGGGAGTTGGGAATCCAGTCTTCACATGATAACCTCTCCCCGGCCTTTGTAATGGAAAACCATGGAAGGAAATCAAGCTGAACATGTTACTATATGGGCCACGCACCGTAAAGGCGCTGTTAATAATTGGAAAAAGTTTTATTTATTTTTCTCAACTATTACGGGTGTTCGTTTTTTCTCTCTCAATTACAGAACCGGGTACTCATACTCAGTCAACTTTCAAAGCTGTTCATTTTTCCTCATCAAATAGTTTAGACAGCGATTTTCGCTGACGTGACAGCTGACGTGGTGGTGATGTGACGATTTTTGCTGATGTCACAGCTGACATGTCCTCACTTTATTTTAAATTAGAAAAAAAATAATTAACATGCTAAAAAAAAATGAAACTTTGCAGAGTTATAAATAATTTCACAAGGAATAACTTTTGTTTTAGGCCTAATTTAAAATTTGAAACACATTTGATTTTAAAATTTTAGAAAGACAAATAAACATTTCAAAGTAAAAAATATCTATACCTTCTAAATTTTTTTGATAAAATTTTACAAATTTTCATAAATTCACATTCTTGTTTGAAAATATTTAGAAATACATGAATCAAACAAATATGAAACTTGAGCTCAAATTAAAAAAATGAAATTTGAACTCAAAAGAAACAAATAATTTAGCTCAAATTTGAAATTTGAATTCAAATTCAAAAAGTGAGCAGTAAAAGTTTCCAAAGAAAATGTATATAAAATAAAATATACTTAGAAAGACATGAATTTAGAGAAGTTTTGTGAAATTTTATCAAAAGGTTAAAAGGTCTAGATAAATTTTGCTTCTCAATGGTTATTTTTATTTCTGAATTTTTCAAATAAAATGTGTTCCAATTTTGAAATTGGGCCTAAAACAAAAGTTGTTCCTTGCAAAATGATTTAAGTCTACGCCAAGTTTTATATTTTTTTGAGCATGTTAAATATTTTTTTTGTGAATTTTAAACAAAGCGAGATCGTGTTGCTGCCCAATTGCCACGTGAACTGCTACATCAGCGGCAATGTCCGCGGCCACGAGAGTGAAAATTGCCACGTGAGTTGCACGCGTCAGCAAAAACTGTCACATCAGGTGCCACTTCAACGAAAACCGCTCTACCGGAGAGGAAAAACAAACGGTTTTGAAAATTAAGTTTGAGGTTTTGTAATTGAGAAAGAAAAAACGAACACCCATTTTTGAGAGAAGCAAATAAAACTTTTTCCTTAATAATTCAAAATGAACCCGAGCTGAGACTTTTTTTTTTGCCTTTTTAAGCATCCCTTACTGAATACAACTATACTCGTACTATTTTGGTTGCCTAGAGATACGGTGAGAAAACATACACAAAGGGTACTAACGATGAGTTCTCCACTGAGAGAATTTAACATTATTTCACTTTCTTGAAAACTCATAAATGGGGACGCTTTGTTATCAACTGCCCCGATTTCTTCCCTTTTTTTTGTGTGTGTGTGTTTTGAGGAAGTGTAGCTGTTTAGTTCACACGGTAATGGTGCCTTATGCGCTTCAGCTGACAGGAGCCATGGGCGAAAATCTAGCTGAAAGACCACCATACAAAGTAAACACCAATGGTAAGATCTGGGTTTTATTAATCGTGCACGAGGGTTCAGACAAACTTTCCATCAATACTTCGCTTTTGAACTGAAGCTCCATCATGTTCTCAATGAGGCATAAATATATACATTAATGGCTATCAACATCCCAGGTGACCTGATTTGAGCCTTATGATTTACTCCTAACAGATGGCCTACCGTATGGTACTCAACTAATGTTTGCTTGTATTTTTAGTTCAACACAACACCAGCTATCATGCTGTCGAGTCAGTTCCGTGTGCAACTTTTCAAATTGACGCCCAAATACTGCTATTGATCATAAAATCCTCTTCTTCGATTTTGTGGCTGATCACCTGACATGGATCAATTACAATGCAAATACTTGTCACATAAAAATCATAATGCAAATGTTAAGTCGGTGTCTAATCTAAGAATTAAACCGACCATGAAGTGCAAACTACAAGATATAACAAATCAGAGAAGATAATGAGGCCACATAAATTAAGCCACACACAAATATTAGTAAAAAATTAATTGACTTTATGCACCACACATTTATTCAATGAAATAAGATATACTCACTGAAATCATCATCGTCATCGGTCTGACTGGTGAAAAATGGAGTCAAATAGTTCTTGTCAAGGGCGCTGAATGACGTCGTGCTGGGCATCACAATTTTCAGCAGATTAATCTCTTGTTTCCACAGGAGTATATGATTTAAGCAAATAGAGATACAGCACAAACACCTTTTGTGGAATTCCTTTAGTTTCATTCTCAATCCTCCCCCAGACGAAGTACCTTCTTCATAACTAGGAGGAATATAACCGCTGTTGTCTTCATAATTCTGAGAACAGTAGGCATAGAAATGGCCGATTAGTAAATTATTCCCATCAGAAAATATGGAAAGAAGTTTCTTTGCAGAAAAGGGATGAATTTGGTAAACAAAACTTACTTCAATTGATGTGATGTCATCACCAACAACATCCAAAGCTTCTAGCATTGTTCCTGTCGACCCACCAATAAGAAGTACCTGCATAATATGCAGTAGTTTATCAAAGCTGCATAGTGGAGGTGGAAGGATGTTGTGTTATGGTACAAATTATCATATGATATATTGGCTCCATTTTATTTTAGTTTAAGTTAGGACAACTCAATTAATGCAAATTTGTACCTTTGTATCCTCCCGCCAACAAAAAAAGTAACAGTTTCAAAATTCAGTATTTGCAATATTTTTCAAAGCAAATTATCGGACAGAACAGTATGATTCATTGCTGCTAAAAGTTAAAATTCATGCACGTCTGAAAGAAAAAAATGGCATTGCAATCCATTGACCCTAGTTTCCCTATGCATTGTCTCAAGGAATATCGTTAAAACAATTAAGATAAATATTAGAAATACCGTTAAAACAACAATGGCAGTGGTGGCGGTGAATATCGTTTTGCCATGTCCTTCAGGCAGTTCATGCACAGATTGGAGGGCAAGTGCAAAAGCCATGGCCCCTCTCAGCCCTGTTTATGAAAACAATAATAGTAAGCTTCATAAGAATGTCATACATGCATACTACAAAATCACATAGAAATGAAACACACCACTAAACCATAGTGCTTTCTGGTGCTTTAGAGGTATACGGCGATGTTCTGGACGGGACATATTAACCAAATAAGCACAAGAGAAGACATTTACTGCCCTGTGCAATTAAAAATGCATCAGTATAAATATAAATGCGAAAATAAAACATTACTCTGAATACCAGACAGCAAATATTTGACAATTAGAAGTGCTAGGAATCACGAACATTTGTTCCATGCACTGAGGCTTAACATGGATACAAAAAATAATTTTCTGTAGTATATGTCGGATCATAAATGAACAATGATAAAGCATGAGTCTGCCATATAAATATCAGAGTGAAATGCATCCGGGTCCATTAACTATTCGTGTGTGGTCATTTAGGTCCTTTAACTTTCAAAGTGATCAAATGGGTCCCGGATCTATCTATATGGAGCATATCCAGGTCCAAACTGTGTCGCTAGCCGTATAAATTTGGCGTGGCACTGCCATGTGGATGGTGACACATGTGGCGCTGCCACCGTGGATGATGTAGGTGGCACTAGTTGGGATGAGAGTGAAATGCATGGGTGACCCTAAACTATTGTCCTCTTCTCATCTAGGTCCTTAAACTATAGTTTTGCATTTATAGCTCCCTAAACTATTTTTCCTTCTCATCTAGATCTTTAAACTCTACCTTTTTTATTTTTGCCTCTCTAAATAATTTTCACCTTCTCATCTAATGTCCTCAAACTCTACTTTAGTTCCTCGATCATAGACAAATTAAATGAATGGTTCTATTGTAAAAATATTAAATAATTGTTCAATTTATTGAGAAAAAACAACGATATGAGTCTATCATATACAAATTCGTTAAGTTAGCCACTAAAATTCTATCATCAAAAAACAACTAGCGACAAAGAAAAATTTTACTTGCAGGTGCTTATTTACCTTTTCCTGTTCTGCTACATGTTATTATAATGAACTAACAAGGAAGGAAAAATATAACCGATCATTTTTCATTATTCACCATAGTTTACTTACTATTTGTCTTATTGTTAGAAGTATGATAAATATCATATTTTTTTTATTTGCTTTATCATTAAAGGTGCTTAAAAATGACATAATTTTACACATTTGAACTAATTTTTGGAGTAAAATGAATGGGAGCCAGAAATACAAAACAAGTGTTTGGGACCTAGATCAGAAGGTGAAAATTGTTTAGGGAGGCAGAAATAAGAAAATCAGAATTTAGGGACCTAGATGAGAAGGAAAAATAGTTTTGGGTGCCATAAATGCAAAACTAGAGTTTAAGGACCCATATGAGAAGAGGGTAATAGTTTAGGGCCACCCTGTATTTCACTCTCATCTCAATTCTACGGTGGCAGCGCCACGTGTGTCACCATTCACGTGGCAGTGCCACGTCGTATTTATACGGCTGACAATGCGGTTTGGACCTGGAGATGCACCATTTAGATTGATCCGGGACCTATTTGATCACTTTGAAAGTTAACGGACCATACACGAATAGTTAAACGACCCCAGATGCATTTCACTCTAAATGTCAGCATGAGTGTTGCTCAATAATAACCATGAAAGTTTTCAAACACAAACATTAGCATTACTAAAAACTAATGGTGAAATAAATATAAACATTGCTATGCTTCTACTAACTACTATAGTAGCATAATGAGGTCACAGCAGTACCTTGCAACAACTATGAATATCTGTTTTTGAGGAAGTCAAGGAACCAAACTTAAACTAAGCAATTCAAAGGCCACAGGCAATTATTAGTTTAATTTTTTAATAAAGAAAAGAAAAGAACTTTTAAGGATACAATTGAGAAGAATATGAAGCCAACATGCGACCAGCTATGTTCTTCCATGGCAATATCGAAGCCCATATAAATGAAGCTGAAAATTAAATGAGGAACTATCAATAAGAAACAAAAAACAAGGTCATATCTTCAAATTAAGAAACTATGCATAGCTATGAATGCCGCGGGTGCTTACACAAATGTTTCAGCCAAAGATGATAATAAGTGGAAAAAGGCGGAAACAAAACGCTGCGAGTTGTCAGAGAGATTGGAGTATGTGTAATGCTTCATAACCTGAGATCAAATATATGTTGGACGTATCAACAATTTAAACATGAATGATATAATGCAATAACTTGCACAGTGCTTACCATCCCAGTGAATAATATCGAGACAATCCCTGATAAACCAAGTCCTTCTGCTAACATATACCTATAAATAATGTGCAAAATCTCAATGAAACAACTCTACCAACAATGTTATAAAAAAATTAACTTAGTAAATTATACTCACGAGAAATATGGAAAGAGAACGAAAAGGCAGCACTCCAAGTTCTGTAGACTAAAATAGTAAAAAAAGCCCATAAAATCAGCATTAGACACACATAATTCCTTCAAATACATGAACAAAAAAACTAAAGCTTGATATGACTTACTTGTCAACGTCCAATCCAGCATACTTGAATAGGTAGTAGGTAGTCAAGGTCTCACACTATCATATATTGAAGCAATGCACAGGACCACTCAAGCACCAGGTGTGAAGTAAAGCATTTACATGAAGAAATAAGATTGCACAACAATAGTTGTTCTAAAACAAATGCAAAATTCCACTAGAACAGATCAATAATTTTTTTTTTAAAAAAGAAGTGTTTGCTGTACAGCATTTTTTTTGCATCAGATAAAATTTGGGAAAGGATATAAGAGCAGAAATAAATCCAACTCCAACACCTGCAAATAAAGAAACAATTGGTTATATAATCTAATACTTGCTCAGGTCCGAAACTGTTAATTTCTATAATAAAATTTGTATCTAAATCTAAAGTTCGGTAAATTGAGTCATGTGGTGAACTATCAAGTAAACAGACTATAGCAGCGCAACCTGATGACATAGAGCCAACAAAGGTCTCTAGGAACTGAAGAATCATCATAAAGAAGTTTTCTCCAGCTGCTGCATGACTTCGGACTGATGACATTGTCCTGAAGAAAAGTATATACATAAGCAAGAAACCTATGGCTTCAAAATAGATGCATTGGCTCATTGACAGAAGCAAACCTGTAAAGAGAGATTGCCATCTGCCCTTTCCAAATAGGAAGAAACATAAGTTAGCCACAAGCCAAACAAAGTATGAGCACCAACTATTTTGTCGGAACTGGAAAACAATTAAAAACAGACCGCATCATTTAAAACAGACTCTCCAAACACCAAAGCATACAAGTTAACATCACTGCCCAATTCCTGCAAAGAAACAAATTCAGGTTACATAATATTAGTTCATGGAAAAGCATCCTCAAAAACCACATATTTGATTTAACTTCATCAAGAAAAATTTCCATTATATTTTGGGCAATAGGTAACCAGACAGTGATAATGAAAGACTGAGCATGCATGCTTGATCATATAGAAAATGAAGGCTAGCAAAGTTTCACAATGTAAAATGACATGTACAGAAAATTAAAACACTTGCTCTAATGAAAGATCAGCTTCTACTGACTATCATGTCTTTTCAAGCTGAAAATAACAGCTTTAAAAAATGGGTATGACACCAAATTATCAAACAATGAAACCAAGTTTGTCACGTTCATTAGGAGATAGCTGGATACGAGCATTTCCCTTTCTCAGATAGCCTTAACTGTCCATATAAAATACAGTGTCCAAATATTTCTTGACAATTGAGCATTGAGCACTGCAGCTTAGCTTGCCATCTGAGATAGAATTGCATAAACTACTACCTCTATCCCAATTTACTTGAAGTTTTGGGTCTGGGCACGGGATGTATTGAAACGAGCAGAGAGAGAAGGATAGATATGGGAAGCGAGGATGACGACTAAGTTGAGAAAAATTGAAGACTCTAGGATGACAAGTAATATGCAACGGAGGGTGCATTTTAGTTCAGCAGTAACAAAATGCGACTTTCTTAGACTTTCAGAACGCAATGTTCTCCGAATAGGTCTAATAGACAGAATCCTATCTAGGACGAATATTGGGAGTGCTCCAACTCAATATAGGCCTATTAGGAACCGCTTCTGGACAGCATCAATTGAAATTAAGCGTAAGAGGTCACAAACAGGTCGTTCAGCCTCTACTTCCCATGCATGTGATTTTCTCCTTTGCTCCCATATGCCTTTAATGCGGAATCGGCCCTCTGCAGTGCCTCCACTGAAAGCCATAGCGTGGTCCTAGCCTCTGCGCCTGCCCCCCCCCCCCCCCCCCCCCCCCCCCCCCATCCCCGGCTCTGTCTGTGCCCCCTCCTTATGCTCCGCCATCTGCCTCCTCACAGCTCGCAGCGCAGCCATCCCACCACCTGGCGGTGCGACGCGGGGTGCAGGGTGCAAACTTCATCTGCCAGGAACCTTGGGCGAGGGTACAGGCCGGCACCAGCCGGTGCACCAACCTCATCTTCTCCACGTGAAGCGGGCTGCCAAATGAATAGCTTTTTCCCACATCGTGTTGGAGAGAAGCTACATGTACGTAGTTAGCTTCCGAGAAAGTGTGATGGAGAAAAGTTATTCCAAACAGGGCCACAATCACTGACTACGCCACATAATTAGCCATCTCGGCCATGTAATAGCTATAGGGTAAGGGTAATTGAACAAAAGCACCAGCACCATGTCGTATTTTACAACCGTAATTCCATGTGAAATTTATGATTTACTGGTTGGGTAATAAACCTCAAGTGCAAAGCATACTTCAATGACCACTACAAATTTCAATAAGTCATTTAAGTGTCAGGTTTTAGACAGGAGAAATGTATATTGGAACTTTTCAGATATCAGAGATGCTTTAGGTTCTACTACTAAATACATAAATGAATTTTGCACCAAAATGAATAACTTAAAGCATGACAGCTAATTATAACTTAATGAATAACATAACACAAACAGGCACCTGAAATATAGATAGCACTGTGACAGGATCAGTTGCAGATATAAGTGCACCAAACATAAGACACTCAACCAATGGGAGTTTATACATTAGGAACGTCAGCCCACCAAGATAGCTGCAATATATTAATGAACATACTCAGAACATAAGATTTCAGAGAAAAAAAACAAAAGTAGACCCCACGCAGGGGAGGGGTCCAGCTAATAGTATATTTTTTATGTAGAAACCTTGTCAAATACAAAACTTTTAAGCCTAAATGCCTAGTGAGAGTAAATAATGAAGTAAATGACAAATGATGCTTAGTTCTTGTTTCTACATCCATTTGAATTTTGTCGGATTACATTGTTTACATTTGCATCCTTATGGTTGAAATTCTAGATCCACCACTGAAAGTAGAAACAAAGTTTAGTGTTTAAAAAGAAGGAACTGCACAAGCAGCTGGGCACTGCCTAGAGGCTAGGCGTTCCTAAACAACGCCTAGGCTTCCCTATTTTTGGTTAATAAATAGAAAAAGATGGAGAAAATATGGAAAACATTGCATCTGAAAACACAATTAATTAAAAAATAGTGAAATGTTTAATTATCATCTTAGTTGAAAGAAAGCAAAGTGCTTGAGCACCACCTAGCACCTAGGTGGCCATTAAAACAATTACAAAGATTATGAATTGCTTACACAAGAACTCCTGTTACAACAGAAGCGATGAATGTTCCGAGAATGGCAAAAGTTACGATTGCCCCAAAGTTTGCAAAGAATGGTTTCTGTAAGCAAATGAAGTAAGTTTTTTAAAAGACAATGTAGTTTAAATAAAAAAATTGCAGCCCTTGTAAAGTACTTACCGGAGATAAGCTGAATCCAGATTGGGTATATTAAAGTCAAGGGAACCAAATTTCTTATACAAAAAGATTAAAGGATGATAAAGATTTATAGTAACCACTAGGAGAGGTAATAAACAGTTTTCCACTACAAAAATCAACAATGACCAAAGAAAGGTTGTACAAAGGATATAATATAATTGGAGGCAATAAGAACAAGAAAAAGAATTCTTCATGGAAGTTGAACCATGTCCTGCAAAACAAAAGGAACATGATATCATTTTTGGAACATGATTATGTTTGTGCATCTATAAATTCTATATTGCAGCAGACACCGAACAGGTACTGTACATATCTAAAGTAAATAAAACTGCAAATTCAATACGAACCTAGTGTTTGTCTCCGTGTTCGAAATATTAGCAAGGCCACCAACAACAAGACCTACATTTTCAGGCATACATGTTCCATAGTTAAATAATGCCCATCAAATTCATGATTAAAATGAAGAATAATTCAGAATCAATATAAAGGAAATCTCAAAAGAGGAAGATACAAAATATGAATAGAGGAGCATGATTAACTTATGTCAGCATATTATTTTGCCAAATAGACTGAGCTGATTTCGCAGATAAACATTTTTAACAGAAGCGGATTTCAAATAAAATATATACGAACAGCAACAGCTATTGCTGATCATGTCATAGACACTGTGTACTAAGGGTTTACAAGATGGTTTGAAACAAACCGTTGCCAAACCATACAGCCAAAGATCAAACTGTGAGTGAATAGTAGCTGGTATTTCAAATGAACAGTAATACATATTCTTTTTTTTAGCTTGATTGTTTTTCCATGGATTACCAAAACCATAGCAGAAAAGCCATAACACTAATCACTAAACATGGTATGGTCACCACTTTAATTTTAATTTTCCTACCGGAATCTTTAATAAAGCTAACCATGATACAATGGTTGAATTTTTACAGTCGCCATGAAATACAGAAAATATAATCTACACTACAGAAGTTCATCTTGTGAAAGTTTGGGACTTACAGTGTTTAAATGAATGCCAGAATGCAATAGCCCTATCTAATGGGTATGTATCCAAAAAATGTGCAGCTGTTGATACGAGGACATATAGGAAACTATGTACCATGTTAAGGCCATAAAGAAATGAATTTGAGGTCTAAGTGTGATAATGGACATCATAGAATTTAGAAATAACTAGGTGACACAAGTAGGAACAGTGAGTTTGAATAGAAAAGTTTAGTGTTCAAAAGCCATCCGAATACGAAAGTTGGTTCACTAAGTAAAGTTAGTTGGAGAACTGAGCCCAAGTATCTGAGTTCAGAGGGATACAGGAAAGTACTTGACTCACCGCAACGGAAACTGACATATGCTGCTCAGGTAAGTATTTTTGTATTGTTAAGCATCCTGACAAGAAACGTACTGGAGAAGATGAGCATATCAATTAGACCGTTTTTAGGAGTGACACTTCTCTCTGTGTGCAGAAACCTAAAAAGGCCGCATGCTAAAAAAAAAATTCAGACATACAACTGCTAACAGCTTAATTTATCTTTCTAGCATGTGCGTTTGTCGGTTCATAACCATTATGCTGAATCATTTCAGCCCGGAACAGCCCAAGAATCGCCACCTACCGGCCCATTTGAGCATCGCAGTCCCGATCACTGTCCAGGCGAGCAGTTCGAGAGGTAGGGTTTCGGGCTCAATCAAGGTTAGATGAAGGCGGGATGCCCCCGCACTGATACGTACCGATGAGGAGCGAGGCACTGGCCTCGGGAAGGTAGTAGAATCTGTGGCGGCGGAGGACGTGGCCGAGCACGAAGGAGAGCACGAGCATGGAGATCTGCAGCAGGATGCCGACGCCGGCCACCTGCTGCTCCCTCCCGGGCGGGGGCGGCGGCGGCGCCAGCCCGCCCGCGGGGGGCGACGCCACCAGGCTCAGCTCCAGCGCCATCCCTCCCTAACCCACCCCCCCCCCCCCCCCC
>BCLF01000085.1:949140-966536 GCA_001602275.1 Zoysia japonica | reverse complement strand
CCCCCCCCGGGGCCGCGGCGACGGAAACCCTAGCCTCGCACGGGCGCGGCGGAGCGGGCCGGTCAAGGGGCGGAGCGGAGGGAGATTCTAGAGGGCCGTGGACGGAGAGAGCCGGCGCGGCGGAACGGAAGGAAGACACAACGCGGGGGGCCGGTGGCGTGATGGGCCCGCGATTCCTGACCATGGAGAATGCGTACAATGCTGTTAACTCAGGTTCAAAATATAAATATTTATAGGTTTAAATAAAATTAATTTTTTTAATTTTTATTAATAATATTAAAAAAATTATATAATTTTTAATATAAAAATATAATGTTTATAAAAATTTATTTAATGATGAATTAAAAATATAATTTTTATATAATAAAATATTAATAATTATATAATATTAATGATTAAAGTAATAAAAATTTAATTTTAATTAAATTTAAAAATATTTATATTTTAAAATGAAGGAAGTATCGTTCTCCCGTCACACTCCGCTCGTCGCTAGTGGTTGATGCTGTACGTAGCTTGTTGCTTGTCACGGTCGTAAGGAAAAAAAAAATTGTCATCGGTCGCATAAGAATGGCCGAAAAGATGTTTTGAATTTCGAAACGTCATTTTTGAATTTTGGAACGTACGGATGAGCGTTGAATCTGAAAAATGTTTTGTTCCGTTGTCAACATGTGACGGGTCACCAGGACGGTGCCTAGCCAACCAGATGTTAGCCTCTTGGACTGAGGACAAAATCTTTTTTTTTTTGGTGGGTGCTAAGATGTTGAGCTCTTTTTTACGATTTTTTTTTTGAAATTAAACTGATTTGTTGTCATTTTTTGTGTTTTAAAGGAACCCTCATGCAAAAGGACTGACTGCCAATGGTCGATTCCGTATGATGAAAGTTAACTTAAAATTAAACTAAAGCTCTAAGGGGCAATATATATGAGTCTTTTTAAAATAAACCAGGTGATATTATTTTATCTCCTAAGAAGTAAGAGATGAATTTAATTTCAACCGTTGATTTATATAAAAAAATATGCCCCTAATTACTGTCACTAGCCAAAATTCACTAATAACTTTCCAAATTGAATTATTCAGCAATTAATAATTATTTAAAACTTTTACCTCCTACTTCCTCTGTGTTGTTGCTATTGACTTTTAACATCAACTTTAACCATTAGTCTTATTCAAAAAATCAATTCAAATGTATAAAACTATAATGTGTGATTAAAATACTTTTAATAGAAAAATAAATTATAAAAAAATATATGATATTTGTCGGTGTTTCGTTCACCGACAAGTGCCGATTACGTAGATGGAGAGGGATCATGCGCTCTTTCTACCAATATGCCGAGTCTACGAAAGACTCAAAGATTTAGCCTGGTTCGAGCCACCACGGAGGTGTAATCCCTACATCCAAGAACGAGTGGGTGGTTTCGTGTGTAATCGAGAGAGAGTTACAATGTCGAAAGAGCTCCTCCTCGAGCAAGAATCCTAGCGCACCTCTGTGGTTGGTGTGTTCTAATCTGTCTTGAGGGGGTCCCCAGCGCGCCCTTATAAAGTAGACGGACCGGGGTTAAAAAACTTAGAGCCTATGAAACTGGGCGGCCTCCTGACAGGTGAGGCCGTGAGCATCTTGAGCTTTTTTCTCTTACGGTCTTCTGGCACCAGCTCATCTTGTCGGTGTCCTTGTCTCCGTCCTTTGTCTACCGCGTGGGGACAAAGGTAGCTTTACCGCTTGTTTTACCTCCTGATGTACAGTGTTAGAAATCTTCTGCACTTGTCGGGTGCTGGTCGTTGAGGCGGCGCTCGACCCTTGGGGGTTGGACGCGTGAGGCGGTTGCCCGGCTCTTCGGTGACCTTGTTTTGTTGTCGTGCAGCACCGACCCTCGGATGGGCGGGCCGCGCCATTGGGCGGATCTGACCCTCGGGCGGTTGGATCAAGTCTTCGAGCAAATCTAACCATTAGGAGGCTAGACCTTGTCTTCGAGTGATCTCGACCCTCTGGCGATCGGATCAGGACTTCGGGTGATCTCGACCCTCGGGCGGTCAGATCAGAACTTCGGGACTTGATGTGGTGAAGTCTTTTGCAAATTCTGGTTGGGCCTTCAGATCGATAGGCCATAGATTGTTGCTGGGCCTTTGGACTGAGCCGAGGCTACAGGTACTCGACATACATAATCCTGACAGTAGCCCCTGAGCTCTGCACTGTTTACAATCCTGTGGAGGTGGTGCGGGGTTGAATCATTGTGGTCTTCGGAGGCATAGCCCTTGAGCCTCCGGTCGAGCCGAAGGGTCAGTCGGAGGTCTTGTTGTTGTTCTTCGAGAATTAAATCCTACGAGTGCGCGCGATTGTGCCTGTAAGGCGTAGCCCTCGAGCCCCTGGGTGATCTGAAGGGTTGGTCGGGGGGGTCTTAATATATCTTCGGAGAGTGACAGTGAGATCCGAGCCCTTGGGTCGGAGACATCATTTTGGCTTTCGGATAGCCGATTCGCAGGGTCGGAATGCTTTCGATGGGAGCATGTTCCCGGGCATTCGGCTGACCGGAGTAAGGAAGAGGGGTCGGGCTTTTTGGTAACTGGAGCGTAGGGTCGGAACCCTTTCACTGCGGAGCATGTCCTCGGGCATTTGGCCAACCAGAGTCGAGGAGTCGAGCTTCTCGGTAGCCTGATCCTAGGGTCGGAACCTTTTCACTGAGGAGCATGTTCTCGGGCTTTTCAGTAGCCGAACTGTAGGGTTGGAACCCTTTCGCTGAGGAGCATGTCCTCGGGCGTTCGGCCGATTGGAATCGGGAAGAGGAGTCGGGCTTTTCGGTAGCCAGACTGTAGGGTCGGAACCCTTTCACTGAGGAGCATATCATTGTGATCCTGCAATAAGATCTCAGCTGCCTGCCGCAAAGGAGCTCGGGAGCTGGCAAGAATTTGTCGCATTCCATAGAAAAGGCTCCAACGATGTTTGGGTGTCGTGGAGAAGGATCTGTTTCGCGAGGTTATCCTCTCGATCAAGTGTCCATGGAATGTATATGAGTGGTGAGTCAGTCATGGTCTAGAACCCAAGGCGGACCTTCGAGAGGTTCGATAGGCGCAGACTAGCGTCCGACCACGTATACAAGCGCGAGGGCGAGTCGGTCGAGCTCGAAGGACTTTGCGAGAACAGACTGAACCTTCGTACTATCCCCCCACGGCAACGAAGTTGCTACTCTTGCCCAATGACTACTTCGACCGAGCTCTCAGCGCATGCCATCGCAGTGGATCGGCTGTAGCTTTAGAACTCAGGGCAGACCTTCGAGAGGTTCAAGAGGCGTAAGCCGTCGACTGGTGCACGGTAGAGGCAACGTTTCGATCGACGTTGGGTAATTTCGCATGAAAATGTGGCACCGTCGTCAGACTCCTTGCAGAGTGACGAGGCAAGGTGGCAATCAGGACCAGAACGTGCCTGTTGTGCCAAAGCCGACAAAATAGAAAAGGAAAGATTCGCGTAAAAGAAGACGACTTAGCTGTTTATTATTGCTGCAGTTGAGAACTTAGGCCTCATGGTCGACATCGAGTCGGGGCAGGCCCTCAACAATTGGAGACACCGCTGCTCGAAATCAAGCGCGGACGGTAGGAGTTCCGCAGGTTGGAACTACGCGCGGAGAGGCGAATGCACCGCAGGCCGGAACCAAACGTGGACGGTACGAGCTCCGCGGGTCGGAACCACACGTGGGAAGGTGAATGCGCCGCGGGCCGGAAACAAGCGCGGACAGTAGGAGCTCCGTGGGTCAGAACCACGCGCGGAGAGTCGAATGCGCCGCGGGTCGGAACCAAGCAGGGGCAGTTGGAGCTCCGCGGGTCGGAACCACGCGCGGAGCATTGAAGGCGTGTCGTTGTGTTCTGGTTGATGTCGTTGCTAGTCTGGGACGTTGTGCCGGTGCGCCTACGATGGACACATTGTGGTCGTGTGCCCAGTTGGGGGGCAGCGGTGCGGGTTCTCATCCCGCGGTGTCAGGCAACACCGTATATGGGACGAAGATCGCTGACTTTCTTCATCACGACGTCGGGAAGAAGCACCATTATGTAGTGGCTGCTGCAGTAAACTCGATGAACTGCTGCTACCGCGTGTTGCTGCCACCACAAGAAGAGAATTAAAACTCCTACTATTTATTTCAAAATAGAAGCAGATTTATCTCAACTCCGCAGAGAAAGACTAGATCGGACCCACACAGGACAGCGAGTGACAAACGGAACTACTCGAGAACAGGTCCGCGACACTGCTTTCGCAGCCGAGGATTAAACAGCTGGCCAGAGTCCACCGCGAGCGGCACAGCGAGAGCTGTACCAGCTTAAGACCGGCCCTCGCGAGCGGCACAACCGGAGCCACGCCTGCTCGGGCTGGTCAGTGCGAGTCGAGACACACGGTGGGGCGTTAGTCTTAACTCTCGCTGAGCGGCGCAACTGGAGTTGCGCCGGCTCGGGACCAAACAGCTGGTCAGGAGGGTTGTGAGTGTGCCCCCGGGCACCACCACCGAACTTGCACCAACGGCTGGCAGCAAGTCCAGTAGAGGAAAGACTAGGAAGAAGCAGGAGGGTGAGGCACGCTGGAGCTAGATGCTCCATAGTTAAAGTGAGGTGACTTAGCTTTCTTGTGCGTAGTGAGCTCGAAGATCCAGTCAGATCGCGTCGAAGAAGAGTCGCGCGAGCTCGGACACCCAGTGTCGCGCGAGTGCGGTGATGTCTTGGTCGGCGACGAAATTCAGGCTCTCAAAGCGGAAGGCCTGGTCAGTGGTAAAGATGAAGATGCGCTACGATCGGCCATCTTGAGCGATGACAACCATGAAGCTCCTGAAACGGAGGTGAGAGATCGAAGACTCCCCACAGTGGCGAAGATCGAAGCCATCGGCGACGAAGTAAAGCGCACGACAAGACCCCCTTTCTTGGCGCGCCAACTATCGGTGTTTTATTCACTGGACAAGTACCGATTTACGTAGACGAAGAGGGATCCGTGCGCTCTTCCTACCGATATGGCCTAGTCTATGGAAGACTCAAAGATTTAGGGCCTCTTTGTTTCAGCTTCTGAAAACTGAGAAGCTGAAACAAACAAGGTTCTGAAAAGCTCGCTTCTGGAACGGTGAAAAGTTAGCTTTTGCAGAAATAAACTAAAAGCTAAAAAGCTCACTGAGAGTTGCTGATGAGGACATCCCATCATTGGATATACACAACACTCCTCCACCTACTATAGATGGTCCAATCATAAGAGTTCGTGCACGACAATTGAATTTAGAGGTGAGCTCGTTCCTATTTACATGTATTTCTTCCTATGAGAATAGATTACTACCTAATAATTGTATCATGATTAAGAACTTTGTAGAGAGTCAAGAAAAGCATGAAGAAGGACTTGTAGATGCTCAAGACCAGCAAAGCACGTTGAACCCCGGAGGAGATTTAGTCCAACTTGAAGTCGAGTTGCCCCCGGGTTCTAGGAGCAGTCAGCACTAAAACGGCCGCCCAAGTCGCATATGGGATCCGTTTTAGACGTTTCAGATATGGTTGGAAAGATAAGAAGATAACCTTTTCAATAGAACTGGTCTTATCGACAAGAAACAATAGAAATCATTAAAATAAGATGACGTTTAAAAACTGCCTCAAGTGCTGCGACACTACCTTTTGGCCTTTGGACCGTATATCTTTTAAGGTCCATTTGTGTTAGGGTTGCCCTAAGGTCATCCTATACTCTATATAAGTAGTAGTCACCATCATTAGGGTTAGGTTTTGCTTAGTTTTCATCTGTTATCAAACAATTTCGCAGTTTGACGGTTTGTTGGTTTTTCAACTTCGTAATTGAATTCAGATTTCGTAATTGAGCTGCGTTCTTCCTTGTTCTTGCTTAGGTTCTTCGATTCGCAGGCTGGGATTAGCCTTCTTGGCGAGGTCAATCGTGTGCGCATGGTTGATAACCAGAGGAGAAGTGGTGCTGCGATTACGGGTTGCGTCTCCACCAAATCAAGTTACCAAGACTTGACGGAAGATCGAGAACCACGTACACATCAAGTGGTAATCAAAGCTTCAGGTATACCGTCGAGTTCACATTTATCCTTATCAATTTTGCATTCATCCTATCATCCACAGAAAAAAAACGCAACAAAAAAAATTTAGTAAATCGTTAGGTGTTCCCGTATCTCAGCCGTGTTTAGCCCCTTGCATAATTTTATTTCAGAGTTCGTAGTGTTGAGTTTGTGTTCTTATTTTGTGTTTTGGTTGCTGAATTTTGTGATCTTTTTGTATCCAGGAGTTTTCCTTTATCGTTCATCCACATCGTGTTCAGATCTATTATCGTGTCACATCTGTTAATTGTTTCTTTTGCATTGAAATTTTATGCCACTCACCCACCCCATATTTCGATCGCAATCAGATCCACCCTTCATAGATCCACCTCTCCATATTTATTCGTTGCTCAATCATCCACAAATACGTGTATAAAATTCGCATTCAATTTGAAATTCGAATCTATTTTCAGCCAATCAAAAAAATCTGATTCAGAGATCCATCATTAAATTAGTTATAACTTTTGATTCTCGACTCCAAATTAGACATATAAATACTTTTCAGATATTTACAGAAAATTTTCCATCCTCTAACAATCTTAGTTTAAACAAATTCAGATAAGAAGTTTCTGTTTTTGTGCTCCCAAGTTTCAGCATAGATTTAACAAAAATTCAAGATTTTCTCCAGGCCACATCTTTCATCATATTGATCTGAAATTTGGTCGTGTACCATCTTTTGTGCTTCTGGTTCAGTGAAAAATATCAGAAAAATAAAATAAAAATAAAAAAAAATTTAAGACCAAGAAGTCGGGAATTAACCTTTGCTGAATTTTTAAGTTCTGAATTGTTTACTAATTTCTGGAGCTTATCATTTGTGTTGTTGCTGCCCTTTGATATCTTTATTCATATTCTTGTAACATCTGAATTTTTTTATAAGATTGGGGCCAGCAAATAGAACGTAATACGTAGAACACTTATTCAATATTACCATCTGTTATAGAATTGTGTTGCACTAATCATTATTTCAGCCATCCAAGCTCCACATATCCACCTCGGATCAGCACTGTATTTGATCCTGTAATTGTGAAATTACGACTCTCTGGTCTCTCTAGCCACCGGTTATACCATCCTTTGCCTTGCATTGCTAAGAACCGTGTAAGAACTTGGTAAGTCATTTCTCTTTGCAGATCTGCCACCACAGAACCCACACCACCGTAGTGTAGGGATAATATCTTGCTTTGCTTCTTTGTTGCTTTCTAACCATGGCAGGAAAGGTAAGCCCGCAAGTGATAAGAGTGCACCTTCTGATGCTGCCAACTCCCCGAACGACTTCTGTTACATCGTCAGTCAAAATCAACTTGCTGACACTCTTGCTAAGTTCGATCAGAGTATGACCGAGCAATTCAATACCATAGATATGCATTTTCAAACAATGAACGAGGAATTACAGCTTCTCTCAACTCGTATGACAACCTTTGAGAGACGTCGACCACAACAGAGAGAGAAAGAGGAGGACAAAGTTAATAACGAAAACTATTCTGAGTATGACACTGACAATGATAGAGAACAATAAAATAGACAGCGCGATCGTCAACACAGTAACTGTCAAGGTATGAGAGGTAATGAACATCGTGCTCTTTACGAACCTTTCGCTAAGATTAAGTTTACCATCTCACCCTTTTCTGGTAATTATGATGCTGAGGCTTATCTTGATTGGGAGATGGCTGTAGAGTAAAAATTTACATCTCACTTAGTTCTTGAACAACATAGAGTTAGACAAGCTACCAGTGAGTTTTGAGATTTTGCTTTACTATGGTGGACTAATCTTTGCAAAGCGCATCTACAACCTGATAGTTGGGACAGATTGAAAGATGCTATGTATAACCATTTTGTTCCTCCTTCCTATCAAAGAGATTTGCGAAAAAATTGCAACGCTTAGAACAACATGATAAATTTGTTTAAGAATATTTTGCTGAGTTGCAAAAGGGTATGATGCGTTGTGGGATAGAAGAGGACTTTGAGAATACTATCTGTCGTTTTTGTCGTGAAATTTAGGACATAATTGATTATAAAGATTATGATTCTGTCAAGCAGCTGTTGCATCTTACTGTGCTTGCAGAAAAAAAATTGCAGGGACGAGAACTCTAGAACAACAGCTGTACATACACTCCACGATCGACGTTTCCTTCTACTTCGACCACACGTACACCACAATCGTCGAGCAGAGGCCTTCCACCACCTCCAACACTACAATAGCTCTGAAACCAACCCCTTTGGTGCAATATTCGGATTCGAGTAAGTCTTCTTTGCAGGTATCCAACAAGAATACATCCTCCAGTACCTCCACAGGACGCTCCTCCAATGTCAAGTGCCATAGATGCCATGGCATGGGTCATATGTAGCAAGATTGCCAAAGTCAGTGGGCATACGTTGCTACTGAAGATTGATGATACATAAGCACTTCGGATATCAAGGATGAAGAATCCGATGATAAGATTCATGACGATGATGATGGCCAAGTATTTGAGGGTGATGATACTTCGGCCTACAGGACCATCATTGTCCAATGAGCACTCTCTGCACAGGTACACCTTGATAAGATTCAACGCCATAATCTGTTTCAGATTTACTTTGTGATCAAGAACCAGCGTGCACGCGTGATCATTGATGGCGGGAGCTGCAACAACTTAGTGACTACTGATTTGATCACTAAGCTTGACTTGCCCACACGGCCACATCCACATCCTTATCATATCCAGTGGTTAAACGACTCTGGTAAGGCAAAGGTAACGAAAACTTGTCAAGTCCCTTTCTCCATTGGCATTTACGTTGATTCTATGGATTATGATGTTGTACCTATACAAACTTGTTCATTGTTAGTGGGTTGTCCATGGGAATATGATAATGAAGCTATTCACTATGATAAAAGTAATAAATATACCTTCACGCATAAAGGAAAGAAAATTACTTTACTACCTTTTGACCCTGCTGAAATTGTACAAGCTGATAGGGATATAATTGCTAATGAGAAGAAAGAACATCCTCCTACACTTGAAAATCAGCAAGCAATAAAAATGAAAAGTCCTGCAATGCTTGCAACAAAATCTGACCTTGCTGAAATTTACGATGAAAATGCTTCATGTTATGCTTTGGTATGCAAAAATGCGTTGTTTTCACTTGAGGACCTTGCTTCTTCTTTGTATTCTCCTGTTGCCAACCTTTTGCAGAAGTATCATGAAGTCTTCCCACACGAGATACCTCCAGGACTACCACCTATTCGAGAGATTGAGCACCAGATTGATTTGATTCCTGGAGCGAGCTTGCCACACCACGCCGCCTACAGAACCAACCCTGAGGAGACTAAAGAAATTCAGCGACAAGTCCAAGACCTTTTGGACCGCGGGTATGTACGTGAGAGCTTTAGTTCTTGTGTCGTTCCTGTTCTTTTGGTTCCAAAGAAAGATGTTCTTGGGGAATGTGTGTTGATTGTAGAGCCATTAACAATATCATCATTAGATATAGTCATGCTATTCCTAGGTTAGACAACATGCTTATGAATTATGTGGTTCTATAGTCTTCTCTAAAATTGTCTTGCGAAGTAGATACCATCAAATAAGAATGAAATTGGACGATAAATGGAAAACTACTTTTAAGACTAAGTTCAGATTGTATGAGTGATTAGTAATGCCTTTTGGATTGACTAATGCACCTAGTACTTTCGTGCGTTTGATGAACGAGGTCTTACGTTCTTTCAATGGAAAATTTGTGGTGGTTTACTTTGATGATATCTTGATTTAAAGCAAGTCAATGAATGAACATTTATCTCACTTGCGTGCTATTTTTGATGCTTTGAGAGATGCACGTTTGTTTGGTAACCTTGAGAAGTGCACCTTTTGCACGGATCGAGTCTTTTTTCTTGGCTATGTTGTTACTCCACAGGGAATTGAAGTTGATGAAGCCAAGATAAAGGCGATCAAGAGTTGGCCCACGCCCACAACGGTTTCACAAGTGCAGAGTTTTCTTGGACTTGTCGGATTTTATCCCCGTTTTGTACAAAGATTTCAGCACCATTGCCGCTCCAACGAATGAGTTGATAAAAAAGAGCATTGCATTTCATTGGGGCCACACACAAGAGGAGTTTTTCGCCACATTGAAGGACAAACTTACACATGCATCGCTGCTCCAACTTCCAAATTTTGATAAGACTTTCGAAGTTGAATGTGATGCTAGTGAAATTGGTATTGGTGGTGTGTTAATACAAGAAAGAAAATCCATTGCTTATTTTAGTGAAAAGTTGAATGGCCCTGCTCTTAATTACTCCACGTATGATAAGGAATTATATGCTCTTGTACGATGCTTAGAAACGTGGCAACATTACTTGTGGCCTAAAGAATTTGTCATTCATTCCGATCATGAGTCACTTAAGCATATTCGTAGCCAAAATAACTTGAACCGTAGACATGCTAAGTGGATTGAATTTATTGAATCCTTTCCTTACATCATTAAACATACGAAAGAGAAGGATAATGTGATTGCCGATGCTTTGTCTAGACGATATGCTTTGCTATCCCAACTTGACTGTCGAATTTTTGGACTAGAAACAATTAAGCAATAATATTTGTTAGATGCTGACTTTAAATATGTGTTGCTACATTGTCGTGAAGGTAAGACTTGGAACAAATTTGTGCTTAATAATGGCTTCCTTTTTAAAGCTAATCGTCTTTGCGTTCTAGTTGGATCCATTCGTCTTTTGTTGTTATAGGAGGCGCAAGGAGGATTGATGGGACACTTGGGAGGGAAGAAGACGGAAGATGTTTTGGTCACACATTTCTTTTGGCCAAAGATGAGATGCGATGTTGAACGCTTCGTCGCATGTTGCACTACATATCAAAAAGCTAAGTCATGACTAAACCCACATGGTTTGTACATGCCTCTTTCCGTCCCTTCTATTTCTTGGGCCGATATTTTATGGATTTTGTTTTGGGATTGCCTAGGACTAAAAGGGGGGAGAGAGAGTATTTTTGTGGTAGTCGATCACTTTTCTAAGGTGGCACATTTTATACCATGTCATAAGACCGATGATACTACACATATTGCTGATCTATTCTTTATAGAAATTGTTCGTTTGTATGGTATGCCTTCTACTATTGTTTCAGATCATGATGCGAAATTTTTGAGTCACTTTTGGCGCACTTTATGGAATAAGTTGGGAACAAAGTTACTGTTTTCAACTACATGTCACCCACAAACAGATGGACATACTGAGGTAGTGAACCGTACATTGTCTATAATACTACGTGCTATTTTAAAGAAAAACTTGAAGATGTGGGAAGAATGTCTGCCTCATGTGGAGTTTGCATACAACCGGGCGAAACTCTCCACCACTAAGGTAAGTCCATTTAAAGTAGTATATGGCTTTAACCCTCATGCTCCGATTGATCTTTTGCCCTTGCTTTCTAACGAAAGAGTTCTTAATGATGCTAAGGCGCGTGCTGATTTTATTCTCAAGATGCATGCAACGACTAAACAAAACATTGAAAAGATGAATGAAAGTATAAAATTGCCGGTAGTAAAGGTAGGCATGAAGTTAAATTTGTACCGGGTGATTTGGTTTGGTTGCACTTGAGAAAAGATAGATTTCTGAAACTAAAAAAATCTAAATTGATGCCTAGAGCTGCTGGCCCTTTTAAGTACTTGAGAAGATTAATGATAATACATATAGACTTGAGTTACCTCCCGAGTTTGGGGTTAGTCCTATATTCAACATTGCAGATTTGAAGCCATACATGGGAGAAGAAGATGAGCTTAAGTCACGGACGACCTCTATTCAAGAGGGGGAGGATGATGAGGACATCCCATCATTGGATATGCACAACGCTCCTCTACCTACTATAGATGGTCCAATCACAAGAGCTCGTGCACGACAATTAAATTTAGAGGTGAGCTCATTCCTATTTACAAGTTTTCCTTCCTTTGAGAACAGATTGCTTCCTAATAATTTTATCATGATTAGGAACCATGGAGAGGGTCAAGGGAAGCATGAAAAAGGACTTAGAGATGCTCAAGACCAGCAAAGCATGTTGAACCCCGGAGGAGATTCAGTCCAACTCGGAATCGAGTTGCCCTCAGGTTAAAGGAGCGATCCACACTAAAACGGCCACCCAGGTCGCATACGGGATCCGTTTTGGATGTTCTAGATATGGTTGGAAAGCTAAGAAGATAGCCTTTACAACGGCATTAGTCTCATCTCTAAATTCGACCAGAAATAGAAGGAATCATTAAAACAAGATGACATCCAGAAACTGCCTCCGGTGCTGCGACACTATCTTTTGGCCTTTGGGTCGTGTGTCTTTTAAGGTCCATTTGTGTTAGGGTTGCCCTAAAGTTGTCCTAAACTCTATATAAGTAGTAGTCACCGTCATTAGGGTTAGGTTTTGCTTAGTTTTCATCTGTTATCAAACAGTTTCGCCGTTTGATGGTTTGTTGGTTTTCCAACTTCGTGATTGAATTCAGATTTCGCAATTGAGTTGCGTTCTTCCTTGTTCTTGCTTGTGTTCTTTGATTCGCAGGCTGGGATTAACCTTCTTCGTGAAGTCAATCGTGTGTGCATGGTTGATAACCAGAGGAGAAGTGGTGCTGCGATTGTGGGGTTCGAATCGTGTTGATTTGAGGCCGGATCGATTGTGTGTCGCATCTCCACCAAATTGAGAGTTACCATGACCTGACGAAAGATCGGGAACCATGTACACATCAGCTGCTTTTCCAGCTTTTGGTGTGCAAAAAAGTCAATATCTAAATTTTACCAGCCATCTTTTCGGCTAGCCGGCAGCCAGCTTTTCTAAAAGATCAAAAGCTCTAGCTCAAACAAACAGGTCCTTAGCCTGGTTCGGGCCACCACGGAGGTGTAATACGCTACGTTCAGAATCGAGTGGGTGGTTTCATGTGTAATCAAGAGAGAGTTACAATGTCGGAAGAGCTCCTGTTCGAGCAAGAATCCTGGTGCACCTCTGTGGTTGGTGTGTTCTAATCTGTCTTGAGGTGGTCCCCGACGCGCCCTTATAAAGAAGATGGACCGGGTTACAAAGACTTGGAGCCAACGAAACCAGACAGCTCTCTAACAGGTGGGGCCGCGAGCATCTTGAGGTTTATTCTTTGATGGTCTTTTAGCACCTGACGATCTTCTGGCACCAGCTCATCTCGTCGGTGTCCTTGTCTCCCTCCTTTGTCCAGCTCGTGGGGATAAAGGTAGCTTTACCGCTTGCTTTACCTCTTGCTGTACAGTGTCAGGAATCTTTTGCACTTGCCGAGTGCTGGTCATTGAGGCGGTGCCTGACCCTTGGGGGTCAGACGCGTGAGGCGGTTGCTCGGCTCTTCGGGCGGCTGGGTTTTGTCGTCGTGCGGCCCCGACCCTCGGATGGTCAGGCCGCGTCTTCGGGCGAATCTGACCCTCGGGCGGTTGGATCAGGTCTTCGACCGAATCTAACCCTTAGGAGGCCAGACCTTGTCTTCGAGTGACCCCAACCCTCGCGCGATTGGATCAAGACTTCGGGCGAATCTAACCCTCGGGGGCCAGATGCTGTCTTCGGGTGATCTCGACTCTCAGGCGGTCGGATCAGCACTTCGGCACTTGGCGTGGTGAAGTTGTTCGCAAATTCTGGTTGGACCTTCGGATCGATGGGCCGTAGATCGTAGCTGGGCTTTGGGACCGACCGAGACCACAGGTACCCGAGATACATAATCCCACAATTTTAATCAAACTTTTTTGAATAAAACGAATAGTAAAAGTTGAATTTGAAAGTCAACGACGACAACAATTAAATAATAGAGGAAGTAAGAGGTAAAAAACAATTTAAACCTTGAGATTAGTGTAAATGAACGGTCTATTTTCATTTATGTCTATTTTAAAATCTGCCTTATATATATATATATATATATATATATATATATATATATATATATATTTGAAGGATTGCTAAGAAGACTCAGGGCTTGTTCGCTGCAGCTTACAGCTAGGACGGCTACCGCTGTTACCAGTGTAGCAACAGTAAATTTTAACCAAACTTTTGCAGCCGCAGCTAGCTGCAGTGAACATGCCCTCAAAACATACTTCAAGCCAGATATTGTTATTGTACGATTGTTTTAACAGGTGTCATTATAACAAATTTTAAACTAATCGAACTTGAACATCTGAATAATTAAAGTTACATAGAATTTGATTAAAGATTCCATTTTGATCAATTTTTAAAATTTGAATAGAATTTAATAAAAATCTCGAACAATTGGACATAGCATTGAGAGCATTAGAGCATCCTCCATTTGAAACCACCTACTGTACCCACCTAAAACATTAAGGCTTCGTTCCGTTACCTGGGAATTGGAAGGGATTGGAGTGGAATGAGAGGGGATTGAATTCTTACCTAGAGAGTAATGGATTCAATCCTCCTCTAATCCACGTGGTTAGGGGTATAAACAAATGAAGCCTAAGGGGGCGTTCAGTTATTCCTAGGTTAGGGTTGGAACACTGAGATCAAGGAGGATTCATTCCCGCATAAACTAGATAAGATTTAATCCTCCCCATTCCTTCTCTAATCCTTGTCAATCCAAGAGAACCGAATATGACCTAAAAACAATTAGTAGTGCTTTTGCAAGAAGAAGAAAAGTGAAGTCAGGGAAGAGAAAAACAAACATCTCATCCCCGTCTCTTCCCCGTCCATTTTGAAAAAGTAGTCCCTGGCAGCGCTCGAAGATGGGCTCTCCGTCCCCTCGCGAGGCCCTGTCGACCCAAAGTGCGTCAAAAGATGAGGCCTTTTTCCTTCTTGGCCGAGTTCACTGCCACCCGAGTCACGCACTGTATATTGAAACACTTTTGCTAATTGTGGTGCTGAAGCACCTGCAGTGCTTGTTGAATCAGTTAGGAGGGTTGTTTAATCTTGCAATTAACCATATTTTCTTTTCTTTCTGTTAGGATTTGGGCAATGTGGAGGATCATGAGCAGGAATACTCTTTTGCAGGCTAAACAGACATGGATGCCACATCTGCTGAGGTTTTTGTTCCGCCGATGAATGTTAGGATGCTGGTCCATGTGCTCTTTGCTTGACTGTTGTGCAATCTCTGCCTTCTAAGTTTTGGTTGAAAAGTTTTCAGCATTTCCAATTGATTAATAAGTAGAAATACTCTGATTGAGTTCCTTATTCTTCAATGCTTTTGGCTGAAATGGTACTTGTTTCTGAACAAACGATTGGTGGCGCCCCTTATAATTATATGGAGAAGGATTCATTATCTAGCCTGTAGCGACTTTGTAAAACATTTTGACCATCAATTTCACTAAATGCTTTTGGTCTACGAAATGATTTCTTCCTATTACATTGGTCCCCGCATAATAGGCTGCTACCTTTTCTTCCAAATATACTTTCTTAATATTCAGTGCTTCTCGAGGAGAGACAAAATTAAAGCTCCGTTTGGTAGAATATGGGACTGTTTTCACAACTGATTATACATCTATTTGGGAAAGCTTCCTCGAGCTTCTGCGTTTCCAAAACACGAAAAGTGGAGAAAGCTACCCCAAACGGCGTCGTTTCTGCAAACTAGAGAAGCGAAAAAAGCGAACGAATCAACTAAAAGCGAGAAGCAACCTTGGCATCGCTTCCGGAGCTTTTTCTCCATCCGTCCTCAGCGCCACTTGCCCGCATCCTTCTCCTATCCAACCTCGACCATCCCCCTCGCCCAATGCGCTCGCCCACACCGCGCCTGAGCTGCTCGCCCCGCCGTGCTCGTCCCTGCCCCTCGTCCCCGCCGCGCTCACTCACGCCCCTGCTCGCGCTTCTTGCCCCAGTTGACCTGCACCTCCGCACGGATCCAGCAGCTACCAAGAGGGAGGAGCCCGTGCTGCGGCCACACACAGGGACGACGCCGTCGCCACGACGAGGACCCCGCAGCCGTGCTCGAGGAGCTTCCTGCCAGCGGGCTCGCGGGTCTGCCGACTTCACTCTGGCTGGAGGAGGAGCGTGGAGCGAGCGAGGAGCGCGTGGAGGTGTTTGCGCCGCCAGATCTAGCGCCTCGTATACCTGGCAAATGGGTCGAGCCGGGCCTACATGGTACAGACCCAACTGGGCTCAGGCCGGCTCTGAGGCGGCCTGGCATGACCTGGCTAGATGATCGGCCGTGCCGTGCCGGTCTGCGGGCCGACTAGCCAGGCCCAAGCAGGGCCCGATTGACTTTTCACTGGCCGGGCTGTGCCCTCGGGCCCGTCAGGCCGTGTCGGACCGAGCTGGCCAAGAGCCCGCGAAGAAAAAATAAAAAAATTGAAAAATTACTGAAAATTAATTATATAATGCTAAAAATTATAATTTTAATCATAAATAGGTCAAATTACATATATTTTTAGTAAAAAATTTCAGAAAATGATAAATGGGCCAAGCGGGCCGTGCCGAGCCAAACGGTCTACATAGGCCTGGTATCGGGCCGGACCGGGTGGCTTAAACGAGCCGTGCCCGTGCTGGCCAAAACAGTCGAGCCTTGGGCAGGCCCATTTGGTCCGGCCCAGCTGGCCAGGTATAGCGCCTCAAGCTCTCTAGGTATGCTTCCTCGCCTACTCTACAAAAGCTGAGACGCCAAATAGGCGAGCTTCGCTTCTACAAAATTTGGCTTGGGGGTAAAACGAGATTTGCTTTTTCAAACATTAATTCTGAGAAATGCAAAGAAGCCGTAGCTCCCCCAAACACGACCTAGAGTAGATTAATTTATAATCTCTACCGAACACTTAAAACCCATAAACTATAATCACCTATATTCACCTTTACATTTTGTAATAACACCCACAAGCTACAAATGGAAGCTTTTTACCACCTATCCCTTTCCACCATCTATAATCCATAATGAATACGTTGTTTTACCAAACAATTTTGACATAAGAAACATATCATGTAGATAAGCTAGATAAGTGATGTCATGAATAATCCAAAAATATAAACTATTTTTAGAATACTCATAATCCCTACCAAACAGAACATAAGTGGTGGCTACTTGCTTAATCGATTCGGTGCTTTTGTTTTTGTTTTGTACTTTTTCTACCATGAAGTATTTTTGTATGTCTTAGGCTGGTTTGGTAGGGTTATGATTTTCCAAAAAAATTCTTGTACTTTGGATTATTCATGAAAATCACTTATCCAACTTTTTCTCATAATATGTTTTTTTATTTCAAAAATGTTTGATAGAACAACTTATCTAGTATGTATTATAGGTGATGAGAAGGGATAATTGGTTAAAAAAAAAGCTACAATTTATAGCTTATGGATGCTAGTATCAAATGTAAAAGTGATTATAGGTGATTATGGATATAATCACTTACTATGAGTTTTAAGTGTTTGGTAGAGATTATAATATAAGTTGTGATAATCA
>BCLF01000085.1:896520-948427 GCA_001602275.1 Zoysia japonica | reverse complement strand
TACCGTATAATGAAGTATTTGATAATCATTCTAAAAAAGCAGTCTCATAATCTCTACCAAACATGGTCTTAGTAATCAATTCATTTTGCTGATCGGCCCATAAGGCTGACACAATAGGACAAAGTCCAAATTACTTCCTTCATATATAACCAAAGTTCCGATAACCCACTAAACTTTATCATTTGGCTCAATTTACCCCTACTACAATTTTTTTTTGGTTTCTCCATATATAAATGTAATGTTAAGCTAAAATTTTAGGAGATGATAGAACACATCATAACATATGTTAAAAAATGCATCATAATTTTTTTTTGTAAATTATGATGTATTTTTTAACATGTGTCATGATGTTCCTTATCTTATTGTAAAAATTTAACTTAAGGTTACTCTTATTTATGGAGAAACAAAATATACAAATTGTTGTAGGGGTAAGTTGAGCCAAATGGCAAAGTTGTGGCAACAAAATAAAAAAATACATGTTTATCTGGAGTTTGACTATAGTTGAAGGTAGTAATTTGAACTTTATCCTTTTTAATATATTCTCTTATATAAATTCTTAGTGATTTGCTTCAAAGAATTCTTAGTTTGTGAAAAATAACAACATAAGGGTATATAAAATAGTATTCATAATTGATCTTGACTATTTGTAAAGCGTTAATCAGTTTATAAATATTGAATCAAATACTTCATTATACGGTAAGTCTTTTTAGATGCCTGAGTATTAATTTTCGGACTATTGGAGAGGACTCCATTTCAGGGTTGTACATTCCCTCATAAGCTACCAGCTACTAGCACGCTTGCGGCTTGCCCGCTTAAAAGGAGAAATAAAGCCTGCCTGCATCCTCGTGCTCGTAAGCTGCCATGTGCCAGTTTGTCGTCATCCGTCACGCTGCCCTACCAGCTAACACACGTCTAGCAAGTAATCTCTGTGTCTCAAAATATAATCACATATCCAAATAATCATTTAAGGTTTGATTAAAATTAAGTTATGTTGACACCGAATCGGGTCTAGATCAACACGCTGCTCGCACGTCCGTGTACGAGAACGCCGGTGTTTCTTCAACGTCGGATTTGGCCAGCACCTGCCTCAGGAGAGACCCCGTCGGAGGAGGATCTTCCTAGAGTTGATCCGGGCTTGGTCAGGCCAGCCGGATTGCCCTCAAACGTCGCCAGTAAAAAGGAAGATCAGTAAAACGGGGGTCGAGTGAGGGGATTAGAGTTAGAGAAGTGCAAAATATAAAGGCAAATAGTTTGATCGATTGGGATACCCCTCAACCGGCCATACGCTTTTGTTTTATAGAGGTGAGATGGTCTTATCCCGTAGGGCAATGGATCCCTTAAGTTAGAAAAGAATTTGGAATTGATCTGCTAAAAACTTTGCTAAATCGACACTACCGGAGACATTTTGCTAAATTGACACTACCGGAGTGTCTGGTATAACGTCGGAGGATCTGTCGTGTAAATCTGGGGGACCTGTTGGCCACTCCGACGCTGTGCCGGACACTCCGGTGTACAAAACACCGAAACCGAGAGGACTTACTGGATAATCCAGCAAAGCGCCGAACACTCCGGTGGGTCGAGTGTTCAAACCCGAAAAAGCTTACCGGACAGTCTACCACAGTGTCGAATACTCCGGTAGGCGAAGTGCCCAAACCCGAGAGGGCTTACTGGATGCTCTGGCATTGTACCGGACACTCCGGTGAGGCCATTTTTTGGGTGTCAACATATACTCTAGTGCTTTTTGGTGAAGTCTCTACACCATAAAGCATTCTAAGCAGCAAAAAAAAACCTAAGTGCGATGATTTTCTCATCTCATTGGCCATTACACCATTCATGGTGATAATATCCTTTATATTAGCCATTCTTCCTCTAAGCTTTTTGCCATACACTTGGATGACATTTTTTCAAGTATCAGCCATTAAGGGCCCTAGGCAATGACTCTCCACTCATATTTTTCACTATATATGCATTTTCGACGATGACTTTTACAATTCGGTATGGCCCTTCTCAACTAGAAGACCATTTTTCGAACTTGTTGCTTCTTGAGCCTATGAGTAAAATAGTTTTCCAAACCAATTCGCTCACCTGAAAAGTTTTGACTTTCACTTTCTTATTGTAGGCTCTAGCAACTCTAACCTTATCTCTCTCAATTTCTTTCAAGGCATTCAAACGCTTATCGATGATTTCATCGATACTGTCTAGCATTAGAGTTCTATACTCATCGGTGGATAAATCATTTTGTTTAGCTAATCTTAGAGATCCTAGATCTACCTCGACGGGTAAAACGGTCTCTTGTCTATACACAAGTTCATAAGATGTTACCTTAGTTGCCCCGTGCCTAGATATCCGATGAGCCCATAAAGCTTCCGATAAGACTTCATGCCACCTCTTGGGATGGTCATCTATCTTTTTCTTAATGAGTCTAATTAACGTTTTATTACTAGACTCGGCCTGACCATTGGACTGAGCTGAGCGTAATATGGAGATGAATTGAGTATCTTAATCCCGTAGGATTCGACAAATTCTTTGACATGAACGGACGTAAAGAAAGTACCTTGGTCGGTAGTTAAAGTTTGCGGTATGCCGAATCTATGAATAATATGCTCGGTAAGAAACTTAATTACCTCTTTGTGCATCATGTTCTTGAGAGCCACTGCTTCCGTCTGTTTGGTGAAGTAGTCTGTTGCTATTAACACGAAGCGGTGTCTTTTCGAAGACGGAGGATGTATTTGCCCTATAAAATCCAATCCCCATCCTCGGAATGGCCACGGTTTTATAATGGGGTTCATCATAGCAACGGGCGCCAATTGAACATTACCAAACTTTTGACACTCTTCACACCTCTTGCAGTAACAATAACAATCGGCAATCATAGTTGGCCAATAGAACCTAGCTCTTCTTAGCAACTATTTTATTTTCGGAGCCGATTGATGCGTACCACAAATGCCCTCATGAACTTCTCCCATAGCTACTTTGGCTTCATTCTCACCCAAACATTTCAACAGTAAATCATCTCCCGTTAGGTGGTATAAGTCACCATCAATCAAAGTATATTTGAAAGCTACATGCCGAACCTTTCTATCCACACTTTGGGTTGGACTACAAATATATGAAATTATGGGTGATCTCCAATCAAGCGATTCGGCACCATCACAGCTTGATGTGTTAGTATCCAAATGGTCTAGCTCCAATACCTCAAGCATCGGTTTTTATTGACTGAAAATTTACCTTTACTAACATTGTAACCCGATGCTTGTTGAGCTAACTCATTGGCCTCACTGTTTTCTAGCCTAGGCACATGATGTATGTTGAATTCATCCATTCTTCTAATGATGTCTAGCCAATTATCTAAGATAGCACTTAATTATCCGTCCAAGCATTGAAAATTTTCAGAAATTTGTTGCACTACTAACAACGAATCACCGAAAGCCTCTACATGCTTAACCCTCATAGACTCCAACATCTCTAAACCGAACAACAATGCTTCATATTCGGCTTGATAATTGATGCAATCATACTCTAATCGGTTTGAGAATTCAAAGCGTAGGAGATACTAAAACCACACCAACACCTTGACCTCCTTTATAAACCGATCCATCAAAATATAATTTTCAAGGGGTAAAAGTAACATAAGCAATATCTAGATCGTATTCTAAATCAATCCGATGTTCAACAATAAAATTAGCAACAATTTAGTCTTTTATGGATTTCAATGACTCATAAGCCAAATCATACACAATCAATGCATAACCCCATTTACCAAGCCTATCACTAAAAATCGGCCTATGCAACATATGTTTAATAACATCGGTTTGACAAGCAACCACACAAGTACTAGATAACAAATAGTGTCTCAACTTGGTGTAAGCATAATACAAAGAAAATCATAGTTTCTCGATGAGAGTGCACCTTGTTTCCACACCAATCAGCCATCGGCTCACATACGTGATCACATACTCCTTTTCTTCGGCTTCTTGTGTCAAAACATCACCAACTACATCGTCTTCCGCCACTACATAAAGACGGAAAGGGACTCCTCCCTTAGGCGCCCTAAGCACCGGCGGCAAAGACAAGTATTCTTTGATCCTCTCAAAAGCTTCTTGCTGTTTTGCTCCCCAACTAAATTTGGCCTCATTCTTATCCGAAGAATAGGAGTAAATGCATTAATCTTTCCTGACAAGTTAGAAATGAATCGCCTTAAATAATTTACTTTTCCTAAGAAGCTTTGCAACTCTCTCTTACAAGTAGGCGCTTGCACATTCCTAATTGCCTCTATCTTCTTAGATCTACCTCTATGCCTTTTTCATGAATTATGAAGCCTAAAAACTTTCTGGCCGATACACCAAAAGCATATTTGAGCGGATTCATTTTCAAACTGAAACGACGCATTCGGTCCAAAGCAAGTTGCAAATCGGCCAAGTGAGAATCTAAAGCGACCGATTTGATCACCACATCATCTATGTAAATCTCCATGATAACATCAAGTAATCATGAAAGATAAATTTCATAGCTCTTTAATATGTGGCACCCGCATTCTTTAATCCAAAATTCATAACAACCCACTCAAACAATCCTACAAAACTCAGACATCTAAAAGCAGTTTTAGACATATCCTCTTCAGCCATGAAGATTTGGTTGTATCTCGCATTAACAAAGAGAAAACTAATAACTCTATTGTCGGAAGCATCATTAATCAATATATCAGCTATGGACATAGGATACTCATCTTTAGAAGTAGCTCTATTTAAATTTTTGAAATCAATGTAAACTCTAATCTTACCAGTGTTTGGCTTTTCTACTGGCACGATGTTGGATATCCACTCCGCATACCTGCAAGGTGTTATGAATTTTGCTTCAAGTAATCGGTTAACTTCTTTAATCCGATCATGCAAATTCGGGTTAAACCTTCTCATCGGTTGCTTAAAAGGTCTAAAATCTTATTTTATTGGAAGCCGATGTTCGACTAATTCGCGGCTCAACCCGAACATTTCATTATAGGACCATGCAAAACAGTTCACATATTATTTTAGTAAACCGATTAGCTTCAACTTATAATTGACTTTCAGATTTTTATTTATATAAGTTGCTCTCGGATTATCATCGCTGCAAAGGTTCACCTTTTCAAGAGGATCGACTGATGTGAATTCTTGTCCTAACTTATTCATATCCTTTATTTCCTCGATAGCTTGGCATATATCGTTCGTATTGGACTGATAGTGTTCCACTCTCTTTTGCAACCAATCAAGATTAGAATTCATTAAATCATATTATATAGTTGAGCCGATTCTCCATCGGCTTTACATTGACCGGTACAAAACCATCTCTAGTTACACTAAAAAATCATAATCCGTCAAGTCTAAACTGGTCAAGCACTTGATGGCATCATGCGGCAAAGAAGATGATTCGGCCATAGCACACAAGCCAATACATCTGCATGAACCACCTCTATATCATCACCAATCCATTGTATCAAGAATTGGTGTAATATAGAAGGAACACATCTATTGGCATGAATCCAATCACACCCTAAGATCAAGCTATAACTACCGTGCACATCGGTAACAAAGAAAACATTAGCCATGGTCTTGCTTCCAACGGTGAGTTCCATAGAAGCGACCCCTTTAGCCTCGATAGGGTCTCCTCCTCCCACACTGTTCAAAGTCATGTTAGTCCAGATGAGCTCGTCATCGGCCTTACCTAGCTTCTTAAACAAAGAATACGACATTAGATTAACAATAGCACCGTCGTCTACAGGCATGCGAGAAATCGGTGAACCATTAATATGACTTCTCACATAGAGGGGTTTCAAATGGTTCTCTGATTCCTCGGGCTTTTTGAAGATAGCACTTTTCGGTCCAAAGTCGAATTGTACCATGACTTCTTCCTCTATAAGCGAATAATCGGAAAGAGATAAGCAAATGGTGTTAATGTCCATACCTTCCTGAGGCGGTGTAGGCTCGTAGTCTAAGAGATCGTCATCGTCGAACTCGGACATGTCGACGTCTCTCGTGGGTGAGGGTGCCGTGGAGTCCTCTCCCAAGACAGTGTCAGCCAAAGCAAGTGGCTTTGGAGTAGCCTTCGCTTCCTCCGTCGCCGGTGAAGTAGGAGCTTTAGGCTCCTTAACCCTCTACTGCTTACCTTGAGAGACCATCGGCTTGATCTCGTTGACAACCTCGTCCCTCCTTTTCTTTGCCTCCTCCTCTCGCATCTTTTGGAGGCGCAGCCTTTGGACCTTCCAATTTTGAGTGTGCGTCAAGCCAGGCAGACACCACCTCGATTGCGTGTACTTGGAGGAGCTCTTGCTGCTGCCAGCTTCATGGTCATAGGAAGTCTTTTCGATCAGATCATCCAAAGTGATCGGTCCCACGAAAACTCACTTGATTTTAACATCAGTTATGCCGATTTTCATGACACCTCCGGATACACTCTCTTGATGAGCAACAGTGGAGGGAGCAGGTTCATTACCTTGCTTTGGGCGCCATCCTTGCTTAGGCGCGGTGGTGGAGCTCCCTCCTTGAGCCTTGATCGGTCGAGAATTCGTCCGATGCAGGATAGGATTGGAGAGCCTTGTGAAGACATCTCCTCTCAACCCATTTCACTCCGTATGAAACGGTGGGTATGGCATTGGAGAAACAGGCATCGGTGGCACATGCATCCATAGTCACATTTATGGATGCCACACCGAGAACGGCGGACAAGGCATAGGATGGAACCATGGTGGTGGCACTCCGAAGCCATGTGAAGAAAAAGGTGGAGTGGGCCCATGCGCATTCATGGTTGGCCTCATCTCCTTTCTAAGTGGGCTGCCTCCCCTAGGTAGCGACCTTGGCCGCTTCATAGACCGATTATTCAAATCGGTCTTTTGATTCTTGTATTTAGCCATGAGCGGTCGAATGCACTTTTGGACTCCATCGTCCGATCCGTGATTTTACCTTGGTTTACCTTCTACTTACCCACTTCCGGTTTCTTTGGCTTTATCATCTTGGGCTGTGAAACTTGGCCCTCGGGTCTAGAGCCTAGGATGGTGCCCTTGAGAGATTCTTGATCCTCAGAGAACTTCTCAAGCATCACCTTCCTAGAAACCCCTTTCTCACCCGAAGAAATAGGCATCTCCTCCCCGATGACCACGTTCTTCCCCTTGGTGGTATCAGCTTGATGAGGCCGAATCAACACCTTGAGATTGAGCTCTAAAGTGTTGACGAGGAAGGAGTGCTTGTCGATCTGCATTTCTTTAAGACTCAATCGTCTCTCATTAAGGGCCGATTGGACCTGTCGACGAAAAACATTGCAATCATTAGTAGCATGAGAATAAGAGTTATGCCATTTACAATATGCCCTATGCTTAATCTCATACGCCGAAGGTAAAGTATATGCGATCTTAATGTATCCATCTTTATGCAGCTCATCAAATATTCTATCACACTTAGCTATATCGAAAGTGTATTTTATATCGTCTTTCCGATTCTTATGAACCGGTTTGAGGGAGTCACAATCAAACGATTTGGTCTTAGATGGTCAAACGAACTCGACAGCCAAAATTTCATTAGAATCATCATCGGAGTTATTCGAATCATATTCGACGACGTGCATGTTATTGACGGGTCTTATAATTATGTTTTATTTTTTTTACTTTGACTCTCTTAAGCCGAAGCCCTTTGTTGGAGGTGAGTGAGTGTGAGAAAATCGTACCCCTCCAACTTCTCCCTAAGATGCGACCGTAAACCATTAAAACTAGGTCGGCTAAGTCTTTTTCAGAAATTGTTAAATTAAAGTATCAGTTCTTAACGTCTCTAAACTGCCGAAGATAGTCAACGACGGGTTCTTCTTTTCCTTGTTGAACCGATGTCAAATGGGACAACTTTAATTCATTATCTCCGGAGTAAAAATGATCATACAACTTACGCTCTAATGACTCCCAAGTGTAAATGGAGCCTGGAGATAATGACGAAAACCAAGAGAAAGCGGTTTCGGTTAGCGATAATGAAAACAAACGTATTTTTAAACTTCACTAAAACCCGCTTCTCCTAATTGTGCTACATATTGACTAATGTGCTCTCAAGTGGTTTTGCTATCTTCGCCATTGAATTTGACAAAATCGAGAACACGCCATCCTACAAGATATGGGACCGAATCAAAATAGGCGGGGTATGGTTTTTGATAAATTCGGTCCCTCCCCTTAAGATCCACTCTTAGCGTCTCATGAAATTGTTTATTTAAGTCTTCTTTAATGCGCGCCATACACTCCTCTATGTTGGCAATGTGTGGCCTAGTAGATGTACTCGATGGTGGAGGATGTGCGCTTGTTTTCATAGCACTAAATATTTCATTAGAGACAGAGCCATGAGGGATTCCCGTACCGCTTTGTGGGATGGGCGGTGTGCTATATGCAATGGTACGATAAGGAGGAACAAAGTTAGCCAATTCACTCAATCGGTTTGTGACCGGATTGGGGATGCTAGTAATTGGCTCTACGCTAGTGGGAGACACTACTAAAGCGTTGGTTTGCATGGGTGATGGAAAACTAGTTTGTTCATTAAACGAGTTTAACGGCATGCCATACATAGGATGTTCTACATTAGAGGTAGTAGGCGCAGATGTACTAGCTACACGTGCAACATGAGACGATGATGCAATACTGATATTTTTAGCTTTAGACAAGTTTTCTTGATCATGTATTGCATATCATTTGTTAATACCTTTTTCATGTCGGCAAAGTAATATGAAAGGTCTTCAAAAGTAACGGAAAGGCGCGAAGATGTACTTACATTGGTAGCACCCATGGCCGCGTCGTCGTCGACGGTCGGAAGAACGGGTTCCTTCACTTGAGAGATCGCGCCTTGACGGTCTTTCTTGAAACACGCCAAGTACTCTTGTAGCTTCCACTCCTCGCGTGTCTTGCGCGCCTCTTCGGAGGCCCTCCGGTGTTCTAAGAACACCTTGCGCGCCTCCTCGGACAACTCGTTCAAGGATGGCATGACGATGTTCGTCGTGAAGATCTTGGGGGTCATAGTGGAAACGACGATTCGATTTGTGCAACCGAAATCACTCGTCCCCAGCAGTCACCAAAAAGTGTGTTGACACCGAATCGGGTCCAGGCCAACACACCGCTCGCACGTCCGTGTGCGAGAACGTCGGTGCTTCTTCAACGCCGGGTTTGGGCAGCACCTAGAAAATCCTGCCTTGGGAGAGACCCCGTCGGAGGAAGATCGTCTTAGGGTTGATCCGGGCTCGGTCAAACCAGTCAGATCATCCTCAAACGTCGCCGGAACGAAGAAAGAACAGCAAAACGAGGGTCGAGGGAGGGGATTAGGGTTAGAGAAGTGTAAAATGTAAAGGCAAATAGTTTTATCGATTGGGATACCCCTCAACCGGCCACGGGCCTCTGTTTTATAGAGGTGTGATGGTCTTATCCTGCAGGGCAACGGATCCCTTAAGTTAGGAAAGAATTTGGAATTGATCTGCTAAAAACTTTCCTAAATCGACACTACTGAAGTTTCCGGTAAAGTACCGGACACTTCGGTAACTGGAGTCTCCGGTATGACGTTGAAGGATCCGTCGTGTAAATCCGAGTGACCCGAGAGGGCCTGTCGGACACTTCGACGCTGTGCCGGACACTCCGGTGTACAAAACACCGAAATCGAGAGGGCTTACAGAACAATTCAGCAAAGTGCTGGACACTCCGATGGGCCGAGTGCCCAAACTCGAAAAAGCCTACCGGACAGTTCGGCATAGTGCCGGATACTCCGGTTGGGGAAGTGCGCAAATTCGAGAGAGCTTACCAGAGGCTCCGACATTGTACCGGACCCTTCGGTGAGACTTTTTTTGGGTGTCAACGAGTTCTTTTAACATTGATTAATAATATTTAGAAATTAAAAAATTTCTAATAAAAAATTACATATTATGAAAGCTTATTTTCATGATTAATCTCACATCATAATTTATATATGATAAAACATTATTAATTTTTTATTATTAATGGTTAAAATAAAAAAATGTTTGATTTTGGTCAAACCTAGAAATGATTCCTGGAGTATATTTCTTTTAGGACTGAGGTAGTAGCAACCACCATAATCGCTGCCTCTAAGGTTAGGTCGATCGAGTGACAAGAAACAGGAGATTGAGAGGGTTAAGCGGTTCAAGTGCAGTCTGATATTTTTTTTTCCTTCCAAACCTTTTTTTATTTTGTTTATTTCGCTTCCGCTCTAACAAACATTGGTACAGGACTACTAGTATACTATATGGTAAACGGGGGACAATGGGTGTGGGAAAACATAAAATTTGAAATTCAGGGTCTACATCACAATTGGACTCCCAATTTGTAGTCAAAACATAATTGTTTCAAAAAGTAAAAGCAAAATTTTCTAGTCACATTCAGAAACTGTCCCTCTCCTTTGCCAAAGAGATGTATATTACTCTCTGTGGTTTCAAAATATTGATACCATTCACATCGACTAGGTAACATCATCTTTGATTATTCGTCTTACTTGAAAACTTTATTCAAATGTGTAAAATTATTAATCATATTTTTAATATATTTAATAAAAAATTATAACAAAATATATACTATTTATTATATTCCACTATTTGCCTCATTACTTGTGTTATCTAGAGTATCTGGCTGTACCATATTATCAAAACAATGCCATCAGAAGGAAGTGATTCAGATTTCCATTTTGGTACATTAAAAAGTTTGATCAGTTCGTCTTTTACATAGAAAATTGATATGCTATGTTTTTTTTACTCTACATGATTTGCTTCTATTAGAAACACATTTCAATCAATAGTAAAATTGTAGCATTAAAAAGTTATACCTGCACGAGATTACTTTGTCATAATTTCTATAGTCAAACTAATTTTTCAGCTGACAAATTGTTGTGATTTACTTCACATGCATATTCGAATTAGCTTTTTCACTTCGGCAATCATCAAATGGCCATTGTATGGATGATGAATGTATAAATTTAACTTTATGATTATGTATAAATTGGCAAATTGAGGCATAAGAGAATTGATTCATCCAGTAAAAAAAGATACTCCATAGGTTTGTATTTAACTTTTTCCGGCAATTTTGGATTGCTTTGGGCATCATATTTGATTTCAATTGTTGATTCAAAACAATCATTTATCTAAACAAGGGTAACCCAACCGGTGACAAGAGTAAGCGGAAGCGCGGCAATACCGTGCCATATTTCTAGTACTCCTCCATAACTTATTTGTTTCAAAGTGATAGAGGGATGTCGGATAATCATTGGCTTAAACAGGTGCCTTCGCCGTGTCAATTAGCTAAATATCACGTCAGTTAATGTAGTGTTCAAACAGAAGTCCAAGAAGAGAGTTTTGACGATGAGAAGTCCAAAAGACAGCACAAAGATGCATGCATTTAACTTAGCGTGCACATTAGTAACCGGAACTGTACGGGCCCTTTTGGCGAGCCTTCTAATTCTTGATTTTTTTAAGTGATTTTATAGTTAAAAATAAATTTTTTTATTTTTTTAGATAAACTTTTAGAATCATAATAGAGAATCACTTCACAGAACGAGAGGAGAAGCTATTTTCTTTTCTCTAACCGCTTAGTTTATTTTAAAATTACTTCATAAAATCAAACAAAAATTACTTTTTATGAAAAACAGCGTTTGACAGAGCTTCTTTGATTTTGACTGAGAATCAGAAGCTAAAAACTCTATCAAAGAGACCTATGTCGTAGAAAGCTTGGACCGGATGAGCAGATATTGTTTTTTAATACCAAAGTATTAAGTAACCATGGTGTTAGAAGTCGATGTTGAGCAAAACCATGATTTAAAAAAATACGTCATGAGTGAAGTTTTAAAAACCGCAAAATGACTGCACTTTACTAATACCATGGTTTTGAAAACTATAAAAATTGTTGCTTCGAAACATCTTATTTTCTAAAATCAAAGTATTAAATAAAACCATAATATTTTTTCAATACTCCAAAAATATTTTGTATTTAAACAGGGCCTAAGCTGCGTTCGCTCTGGCACCAACCTCAATTGTCTAGTAGTTTCTGGAACCGCTTACAATAATCAATGTGCGGAGACGAATAATCTCAGAAGCAGAAGATATGCACGAAGAAACATGCACCACTCAAGGACCACGCACGAGCCGTGCCGCCATGGACACAAAAATATCTGACACTGCAACTTGCCAAGTTGGAACTATAGGTTCGTTCACCAGTACAGGTTCTCCCTGAATCAAAATCTCCACCGTTTGGCTAGCCGGCTGGAGTGGATCTTCTATCTACCACGGATATGTGTCGTGGGTTTATTATTGTCCAAGTATGTACCATAGTATTTTTACGTGAATTTCATAGAACTACTTTAGACATTAGTCCAGCAAACTAATATATGCAACTTTATGTTGATTTTAAACATTATAATAACTATAATAATTTTATTTTTCTATCTCATGGTCAATTTTACAATTACATACTGTGAACTCTTGATCGACATACTATCTTTTTATACGATACATTATTGTGTAATTTTTTAAACTTCACATCACAAATTATATAACGCACTGGAATAATGCCATAAATAGTTATATTTTTAAAAAAATGAATAAGATAAAGATATGTAATAACAAAGGTGCAAATAACACATGGTGCAACCAGCAAGCCACTCTAACCTAGGGGGCAGGAGGCAGCAGGAGCACCAACGTTGAACGTTGCCATCCGCCTTTTCCTCAAAGAGCCATCCAAGTGGGATAGCCGCCGTTGCATTGTGCATTGCACCATCCGCCTTTTCCTCAAAGAGCCATCCAAGTGGGATAGCCGCCGTTGAATTGTGCATTGCACCATGCCCCTTTTCCTCGAAGAGCCATCCAAGTGGGATAGCCACCGCTGCATTGTGCATTGCACCGGGTCGTGGCCAGGGTTCGAGTTACTTTTTTAGGAGCGAAAATCAGTGGTGGCCTCACCGGTTTTCATGAATAAATGTGAAAATCAAATTTTTGAGCAAAACTTGCTCGATTTTTCGGTTTTGTTTTACCATCGTTGAATTTGAAACCAAATCGATTTGAGTGGTTTTCTATCAGTTTTTCATTTACCACTCAATTTTTTCAGTTTGCCGACCGATTTTTGGATTTTTAATTTTTTAAATTTTTAATTTTTTGAATTTTTAATTTTTTAAAAAATTTTAAACCAAAAATCAGCTAATAAAATCGAATCGAACCAGTTTTACTTAAAACTGTGAAAAGACCAGTTTTCGCCGTCTTATAAAGCCTGCTCGTGGCTAGCTGCCAGCAACCATCAGAATCTGGTAACGTCACCCGACGACGTTAGACGATATTCATGTGGGCAACTGGCTAGAGACCGACATTACTGCCTGCACCTTTGTTCCTTGCGAGTAATAATTTTACGCTTCATCCGGCATCAATTTCTTCTGATTGCGAGCAATTATGGTGACACAAGCTAAACAAAGCTAGCGAAGGTTATATGAAACACTGATATCCCAAATGCAGCATGGAAATGCGTACCTGAGATTGTTTATGCACGGTGGACTGCATTTACATGTCCGTCGGGCCTTAGGCCCTAATACTTTCTATACTTTTAACATCATTTTTAACTACCTGTGTGATATATATTATATATTTGTTATAATTTATTTCATCAGTATAACTTACAATTTTACACATATAAAGTAACGATCTTTAATAAGATGAATGGTAAAAAAATAACGTAAAAATGATATCAATCAAAAACAGAGAAAGTATTATGTAAACATTAGAATACGCTGATACTCTTTCGGAGTTTATTGCTGCTGCTATTTTGTAACTATCAATATTTGATGACGTCTGAGCCTAGTTAATGTGTTCTTTGCTGGCTGAACAATTTGTCCTACGCGGTTGTATTTCAGCATTACGAAATGTGAGATCATCACATTGGGGTCGGTATTAATAGCTAGACTTCATATTTACATTTTACACCGATTTTCTTAGTTTGGCGCATGATATATTATGTTGGGGCCAACGGTTTGAGGGGCCCATCTGCCTCAAGACAGTTTCAGTTCTTGGTTTTGGGAAAAAAAACTGGCCGGCACCGGTTTCTGTGAAAACCGCTACGATAAACAGTAAAAAAAGGATAAATGTGAAAATTAAATTTTGGAGCGAAAATCACTCAATTTTTTCGATTTACCGATCGATTTTTTAGTTTACTTTTTTTAATTTAAAATCAAATTGGTTTGAGTAGTTTTTCACTGACTTTTTCAGTTTACTGCTCGATTGTTTAACAGTTTCATTGAAAACTGTGAAAACAGATCCAATTTTCGTGGTTCGGTAAACCCATAGGTAAGTCGATCGGGGAGCTACCCGCCAGGGCGTCAACCAATCACAACTTTGGTTCGGGATCCATCACAACATTATTTTTTTTTTACTCCTGCACATGTCAAATTATATTTTTCCCCCAAAATAATAGGATTGCAAACAGACCTAAACCTCTGCATACACGTACACGAAGAAAAGGAACTTCAAATTTAGCTGTATACACTTTTCCTCTATGCTTAAATTGTTGTAACTATAGATCTAAATCTTTGATCATTCATCTTATTTGAAAGATTAGTTAAAATGTGTAAAGTTATAACTCAAGTTTCAAATAACTTTAATATAAAAAAATTATAACAAAAAAAATAATATTTATCATATTTTAACTAGTAGTCAAAGACTCTTACAAGTCTACCGCGACGAGAATTTAAGAACATATAGACTACATTTTTAGCAACCACACAACCCTTCCCCATTTTGATAGCTAATGTCGGGACTAATTGCATCGGATTTTCATGGCCGTGGATTCTTGTTGCGCATCAAATTCCTGGAGGACCAGCTAGTTATTACCTCGAGCTGTACGGACAAGCTGCCAATAGGGCATGCGTCTTCATGCTCGACAAAGAGCTAGATGTTAGCTAAGGCGGTCTAAAGAGCTGAAAAGCAAAGCAGAGTGAGAAAGGCAGCAAGAAATGGCACTTCATGCTCGACAAATGAATATGACGTTTACGTACATACTTACGAGCTAGATGTTAGCTAAACTAGTTGCTGTTGCTGGAGGACACGTCGTCGAAGCCGGCGAGGAGGCTGTCGAGCACGCCGTCCGGGCAGCACTCCAGCTCCAGCGGTGCTGCGCTCGCGTCGGACGAGTTCTCCGCCTCGGCCATTGATGTCAAGCACGTGGATGTCGGCGAGGCCTCGGGAGGGCAGTTGGTCCTGGCCCTGGCGCCATGGATGCGCCGCGCCTCGGCATCGTAGGCTCTTGCGGCCTCGGCGGCCGTGTCGAAGGTACCGATCCAGAGCCGGACGCCCTTCACGGGGTCGCGAATCTCCGCCGCCCACTTGCCCCACGGCCGCTGCCGGATGCCGCGGTACGGGCCTCCCCGACGCCTGGCCATCCGCCTGATGAGCCGGGCCGCTGCCGGCGTTGGGTTCGACTTGACGGACGCCGTCGACCCATTGGTCCTGAAGGCCCGAGGGAGCAACGGTACAATGGTGTCACCGTCGCTGTCGCTGTCACTGTCGACGAAGTCACGGAAGGCTGCCTCCCATTGCTCGCTGCCGTCATCTGATAGCACGCCGGTGTCTTCGCCCACCAAGGAGAGGCCGCGACGCCGTGCGGGCGGCCGTAAAACTGTTGCTCGTCCGCACATCTTGGTCGGTCTCTGCAACGGTTTGCAATATGTTTGTTCGGTTTGAGTGTTGGGCGTCTCAGATATAAGCCAGATGATTGCCGTTGTTGTTGCTCCAGGGTTTCGAATTGGGTGCTCTGTTTTACACTGGAAGTGGGCGGAGCAGAGGATCCTTATATAGAGGCCGGCATGAAATCAATTCCAGAGAGCTTGTCCCTCACGTGGCAGGTCCAGTTTACGAGGGCTCTAACTCCTTACGTCTATTTTTCTCTCAAACAAAATAATCTAACAAATTTAATTATATTAACGGTTTGCAGGGAAAAAAGATTAGGTTTCTAAGACATTCTACACCAGCACTTATTCCTAAAAAAGCAGACATAAATTCTTAAATTCATCTCCGTAATTATTTTCTGAGTGACATGTTTTGTTTTCTAGTCATCGTCAGTAATTGTTATTGAAATTCTATTTAGTAATTTTATTTGAGTGTAGAATAACCACAACATTTAGGGTGTAGAATAGCATTTGTTGCTAATTCACACCCAGGTGTGACATTAAATCGTTTCCTAATCATAGGACCGCAAAGAATCGTTCCCTCAGCCGCGTGGATTTATACCCCGAGCTCATCCTCTTTATTGTCGGACATAGAAAATGGGAGAAGGTAAGTCCAGTGGTGATGTGCATCATGAGGGCGGACGGCGAGGCGTCGGGGGTGGCACCGGCCACAGTAAAGGTCACTGGTGGCAAGCAATAGGGGGAGGGGGGCAGCGGTGTCTCATGCTGAATTAGTGCGGCGACAGTGGAGGATGGTGGGGGTGCCATCGGAGACAGAAGGCGGTGGAGGCGGCGGGGGTGTCACAGGCCGGAGTTGGTCGGCGGTGGGGCGGCTGAGGAGGCAGCAGGGGCGCCGCTGGAGCCCGGGGCGGCGAGGGCATGGGTCGAGCTCGTGCGCCTGTTCGACCCAGAGTGTAGAATAACACACACACACATATATATATATATACATATATATATACATATATACATATATGACACAACTAATTTGTAGCTAGACACAAAATAAGCATTCTATAGCCAGGTCGTTTGAGACCCTGAATTAGGGCGTGACTAACTGTATGGTGGGCTGGATGCGTGGCACTACAACAAAAATATTTTTTAGTCACCAAAGTTTTTGGTCACTATATGTGTAATATTAGTCACTATAACTATTTTATCACTAAAAACTTTGTCACTATATGTATATAGTAACCAATAATTGAACATGTTAGTCACTAAAACTAAATTGCAACTAGAAAACACTTGGTAACTAAATAAATTTATCAACCAATGAGCATATATCTTGGTCACTAAAAATGTATATCTACAATAAAAACTAAATCTTGGTCACTATTTGTCAATTTTCAGTAACCAAATTACTTGGTCACTAAAATTTGGTGACTAAAGATTCATTTTCTTGTAGTGTGGATGGGCCACTAAATTGAACCCCTCCTTCTATTCTTTTCTTTTTCCTTTTACTTGTGGCTGCATTGCGTCTAAATCTCTATTTGTGACACATTAATGCTTAGTTACTACAGTGCTTAGGGTACGCTTAGGCAGAGCTCTAGGCAGAGGCTAAACGCTCGCCTAACGCTTAGCGCTTAATTTTTTATGGAACACATAGCTGCACTGCGAGAAGAAATCATGGGTTGAGGTTAGTAGATATTTATTAAACTCCACTTTGGTCTTTTTTATACAATTGTCATAACTAAATAGTTGGGGAGAAAATTTACCGAACTTCGATTGATATGGCATGCAGGCTTTTTCTTTGGCTGGTCCAGAGGGATGGAAGCTTCATGGAATTGTAAAGCCATAGGTTGTTGTAACTACAAAATAGTTGCATTTTTTTTGTAGATGTTTAAAGTCTTTCATCTGCTTCACGTAGCTGGTTTTTACATGTTACTGAAGATACTAACCAGATAGATAGACGAGACTAATAGATTTCCGCTTCCACCCTTTTCTTGCGTTGTACCTTTGCAATCTCGAAATTTACAGACATATCCTTCTGTTACGTACATCGTAGGAAAAACACATGGATATCCTTCTACCTTTCGTGCTATAGTACATCGCACCTCGCCTCAGTGCCGTTTTCCTATCTTCGTATTAATTCTTGTTTACTTACATATTGATCAAAAGTTATATTTCATTTACTAATTAGAATAGAGATGGTCCGGAAGACCAGATCGACTAATCTCCCTACGTGAGTCCATCTCATGTCACGACCATAATTCTCAGTGGTGGTGTTGGCCTCACGGGTCGGCGTCCGAACGTAAAGTTACCAGCAAAAATGGATATCCTCTTGCATGAAACCGTCTCCTGCAAGGGCAAGGCAGTCCCCAGTTTGGCGCAACTTTGGTGTTGGCATCCAGCGCATTTGAAAGGCATGCCACTTGCACGGTCAAAATCGCCGGTTGGGTCCCCAGTAGTAGATGTGTGCGACTGATGCTGGCTTTAAGACCTGCGCAAACCACCTACTATTGGCCAAGTTTTTTTATCCCTCCGCAAGCGGTTTGTCTTGTCGGAAGAATACAAATGCATGCACGGAAGCCGTTAATTTAAAGGTAGGGGTCTTTTGTTCTTTCTTTCGCGGAGAGCAACTTATTTTGTAAGGAGGAAAAAAGGTATAAGACATTAGTAGAACCTTGTGATTGAACAGGAAACACGACTGAATTCATAACTCTGGTAAAATTCTACTTATGTTTCAAATACCAACTCGCTTAAAACTAGCTAAAATCCTGATTATCGTGTTCAATTCTTCCTCATCTTTCAGGTCCTATTCTTCTTTTCGTTGCCAAGCACATTCGATGATATATTTCACTTTATAGAAAATCTCGGAGGGAGCCAAAACCTTTTGCACTATCCAAGGTATGCTATTTGAAATTCTTATGATAAGGATATTATTTCTTTTTTTTCAACTGTGACATGGGAAATATATATTCCGAAACAAAATAGGAACCAAAACATTTAGCCTAAAATTCCGTGCTCAATTTTTGTCAGGATTTGCGTTGCCACAACCGTTCATGTCTTCTTGAAGTGTGTGAGTTGCATGTCTCCAAATGAATTAAGTACTAGCTCTATCACTGAATAACTTTACATCTATGTTTGATCAAACATGTTTTTTATCAATAATTTCTAGTATAAATTAATCAACTTTTGTAACATAAAACATATATATTATGAAAATATTTCTTACGGTGAATATAAAAGTACAAGTCTCATATTGTTAAAGTTAAGTGAAACTATATAAATTATTTATCAAAGTTAGATGGCATAGAACTCAAATGTAAAGTTTTTGTGGGACCAAGGCGGTAACAATTTGTGAGCCTTCGTTGGCAGGAACCTATCGAACTTCAATCAATATTTATATATATGTACGTCTAAAAGATAGACTGCATAACTACGGCGAGGGCAAAGGAGGAGGAGGAGAAATGGCTGCTCACTCACTAACTCTTCTCATGGTGAAATTTGGAGAGGCGTCCACGCCAAAAGATGTGGCTTGAGCGTTGAGCTCTGCGGGCGGAGGCGTACGGACTTTGTTGGGAGAGGAAGCATAATTGTAGCGGGCTCCCTGGGTTGCAACTACGGTTTTTAGAAACCGGTCCCAGCCCGGTTTTTGGTTTGAGTAAAAACCAGCTGGCTAGTCAAGTAAAATCGGTCGGTTAGCCGGTTTTGATAAAGTGCTAGATCCGATTTTTTTACTGAAAACCATACCTAACTCTAAACCGAACCAAATCAGTTTTGTCAAAAATCACAAAAACCGATCGATTTTCACCGATTTCTAAAACCCTGCTGCGACGGGCGGAGGACCACCTCCTGAAATCCTGGCTGCGACGGGCGGAGGACCATCTCCTTTGGCGTCTCCGCATGTTAGCAGATACTATCGTCGCTAGGCAAGAGTGCATGAACCTGGTACATGCCCGCTTGGCAAGTGGAGATATTTTAAGCATGAACCTAGTACGCTGCCCACTTGGCAAGTTGAGATATTTTCGTGGCCAGGGCTGCACAAGCCTCCCTCATCTATATCGCTGACGTGGTGCTTATCCGGATCCAGAAACTTCTATCAAACTGGACCGATAGTAAACCAAAGCGACAGAAGCATTATCTCATTCGTGCGCGCCACATTCATAAAGGAGTCCTGTAACCTGTGCCACTTGAACATCGCATCTGGAAGGTTACAGAACCCCTTTATGAATGTGGCGCGCACGAATGAGATGATGCTACTGTCGCTTTGGTTTACTATCGGTCCAGTTTGATAGAAGTTTCTGGATCCGGATAAGCACCATCAGCGATATAGATGAGGGAGGCTTGTGCTGCCCAGGCCACGAAAATATCTCAACTTGCCAAGTGGGCAGCATACTAGGTTCATGCTTAAAATATCTCCACTTGCCAAGCGGGCGTGTACCAGGTTCATGCACTCTTGCCTGGCGACGATAGTATCTGCTCACATGCGGAGACGCCAAAGGAGGTGGTCCTCCGCCCGTCGCAGCCAGGGTTTTAGAAATCGGTGAAAATCGATCGGTTTTTGTGATTTTTGACAAAACTGATTTGGTTCGGTTTAGAGTTAGGTCCGGTTTTCTGTAAAAAATCGGACCTGGCCGATTTTGCTGACTCGCCAGCTGGTTTTTACTCAAACCAAAAACTGGGCTAGGACTGGTTTTTAAAACTGTAGTTGCAGCCCAGGGAGCCCGCTACAATTATGCTTCCTCTCCCAACAGAGTCCGTACACCTCCGTCCGCAGGGCTCAACGCTCAAGCCACATCTTTTGGCGTGGACGTCTCTCCAAATTTCACCATGAGAAGAGTTAGTAAGTGAGCAGCCATTTCTCCTCCTCCTTTGCCCGCGCCGTAGTTATGCAGTCTATCTTTTAGACGTGCATATATATAAATATTGATTGAAGTTCGATAGGTTCCTGCCAACGAAGCCTCACAAATTGTTACCGCTTTGGTCCCACTAAAACTTTACATTGGAGTTCTATGCCATCTAACTTTGATAGTGGATGTACTCAACACATGACCGTAAATTGCAAAATATTCACCAACATCAAAGAAGATGAAGATAGAGATAAGGTAACATTCAGTGATAATTTAAAGAGAAGAATCAAGGGATTGGGCGGAGTCGCTATCACCAAAGACTTGTCCATATCAAATGTCATGTTGGTGGAATCGTTTAGCTTCAACCTTCTATCGGTGGCACAACTTTGTGATCTTGATTTTACTTGCTTCTTCAATGACAAGGGTGCTGAATTGATCAACAAGTCCTTGAATCTCATATTTCATGAGTTTTGACAATACAACTTGTATATTGTGGATTTTTCATCAAGTGAAGTTGCACCGCAAACTTGTCTCATTGCAAACTTGGCTATGGCATAGGAGACTTGCTCACATTGGCATGGGGCAATTAAAGAAAGTCAACAAGAAGAGATTACTTCTAGGAGTCCAAGATGTCACTTTCAAAAAGGATAAATTGTGTAGTGCTTGCCAAGCCGGAAAACAAGTTGCTATCCTTCATCTGTGAAAAATTATCATGTCCACATCAAGGCTTGTCGGGATCATGTACCTCGGGTACCTGTGGCCCCAGGATAAATACGAAGGCCAGCTAAGGGCTACGGCCCACAAGCCAACTCACGGCCCACGAAGGACTGCCACGACCCTCGAAGGTTAAGAGCACCAGAAGATACCGTCCGACCCCCAAGGGTCGGGCTCATTCGAAGACCCGCATTTCGAAGACCCGCATAACGAATTGCCTCACTTGTCTGACCCCGGGGTCGGTCACCGCCTCAACAACAGCCTCTAACAGCTATAGAGATTTCTGACACTGTGCAGCAATAGGTAAAGCAGTACAGCGGGCAGTAAAGCAATCTTTGTCCCCCAGCGGTAGACAAAGGACAGATGAAGGACACCGACAAGCTGCTCCGGCGATAGAGAATCAACTTCTCAGAAGACCACGGCCCCACTCGTCAGAGGGCCGCCCGATTTCGTAGGCTCCAAGTCTTATAACCCCAGTCTGACCCCTATATAAAGGGGGCATCGGGGACCTTAGACGATCGGTTATTCAAATTAGAAGCAAGAGACACAGTTATTGTACACACAATCCACATACACGTGCTAGGATTCTTGCTCGAGCAAGGACTCTTCTGTCATTATAACCCCATTTCGAGATCATACGACACACTCTCCCTAGACGTAGGGTATTACACCTCCGTAGTGGTCCGAACCAGGTTAATCCTCTGAGTGTTCCGTAGACTAGGCCACATCGATACGAAGAGCGCACCGAATCTCTCTTCTAATACGTAAATCGTACTGTGCCGGTGGCCGAAACACCAACAAGACCTCTAGAGCTTCTCCACATCAATCTCTTTGGGTCAACAGCATACAAAAGCCTTCATGGGAATCTCTATCATTTTGTCATTGTTGATGATTTTTCCCGGTATACATGAATCATTTTTGTAGAAGACAAAGCACAAGCTATCTCAAACTTAAAGAAGTTCACCAAGAGGGCTCAAAATGAATTTGAAGCCAAAATCAAGAAGATCCGAAGTGACAATGGGATTGAGTTTATGAGTTCTACCATTGAGGAGAATTGTGATGATCTCGGTATCAAGCATGAGTTCTCGGCTACCTACACCCCGGAGCAAAATGGTGTAATAGAGAGGACGAATCAGACTCTCATTTCTCTTGCAAGAGCAATGTTAGATGAATATGGCGCCCTGGAAAGATTTTGGGCTGAAGTAATTAACACAGCTTGTTATACTTCAAACCGGGTGTATATTCGCAGTCTATTGAAGAAGACTCCATACGACCTCTTGGTGGGAAGAAAGCCTAACTTGGCATACTTCTGTGTCTTTGGATGCAAGTGCTATATCTTCATGAAAAGGAAGAGGCTAGGGAACTTTGAGAAGAGGACCGACATTGATTTTCTTGTAGGGTATTCTGGTAACTCTAAAGCTTATTGTGTTTTCAATGGTACTAATGAATTTGTAGAAAAATCTTGTGATGTACAATTTGATGAAATTAATGGTTCTCAAGAGAAGAAAGAGCTTTATAGTTGTGATGTAGATGATGAACCGTTGAAGGAGGCAATGAGGAAGATGCCCGCGGGTGAATTCCTTCCAAGAGAAGATGATGAGCCTTCTACTCCACCACGGCACTGAAAACATCCTCCTCAACGCAACAGTAGCTTACTACATCAATAAATCAAGCACAAGATTCATCAAGTATACAAGCTTCAAGAGATCGACCACAAGAGCCTTCTATTCCAAGAAACAAGGAACCTCTACACTAAATGCTGCGCCACCATGCCCAAAAAAAGCACCAAGAGTGGAGGAAGATTGTAGCTCGTTGCTCCGTCAACAAGATACATTCATCTCTAAGGAGCAAGCTTTTCATGACGCTCAAGATACCTCGCCACTTCAAGCTTTATAGACATGAGAGGCTCCAAAGAGGCACAACCCCATTAGTCGAGATCACAGAAGTGACTTGATTCTTGAGAGTCTCTCTCAAGGGATTAAAATTAGGTGAAATCAATAAAGCCAAATTATGCTATCGATAAAACCACTAATGCTGCTTGTGAAAATTTCTCATTTGTATCTTTGACAGAGTCGAAAAACATTCATGAAGCCGTGAAGGATCACAAGTGGATGCTTGTCATGCAAGAAGAGCTCAACAACTTTGAGAGGAACCAAGTTTGGAAGTTGGTGAAGAGGCCCAAGAACAAGAATGCTATCGGTGCCCAGTGGGCCTTCAAGAATAAGCAAGATGAGAATGAGAATGTGGTGAGGAACAAAGCAAGACTTGTGGTCAAAGGCTATTCCTAAGTCGAAGGGGTTGATTTTGATGAGACCTTCGCCCCCCGTTTTGAGTCTATTCAAACCTTGCTCTCTTATGCTTCACATTATAACTTTAAATTGTATCAAATGGATGTGAAAAGCACCTTTCTTAATGGTTTTATCAATGAGCAAGTTTATGTTGAGAAACCATACGGCTTTGAGGATCCCAAGGTCTCCGCCACGTCTTCAAGTTGAAGAAAGCATTGTATGGACTCAAACAAGTTTCGAGGGTGTGGTATGAGAGGCTAAGAGACTTCCTTACTGGCAAGAGCTTCAAGATAGGGAGTATTGACAACACTCTTTTTACTAGACATGTTGATAAAGATCTATTCATTTACAAATTTATGATGACGATATTATCTTTGGATCTACTAATGAAGCTAGCCTATAATGAGGATTTTCGTGAACTAATGGCCAAAGAATTTGGGATCTCTATGATATGTGAACTCCACATGTTCCTCAGTTTTCAAGTCAAGCAAATGAAAGAAGGATCATTTATCTATCAAGAGAAGTACACATGAGATCTCCTCAAACAGTTCAGAATGGAGTCAAAGCCAATCTAGACACCAATGGCCACTACCGGTACTCTTGGTCCGGATGAGAATGGTAAACCGGTTGATAAAAAGCTTTTTAGAACCGTGATTGGGTCTCTCTAAAATCTTATTGCATCTTGTTCGGATATAATGTTTAGTATATGCTGAAGTGCTCGTTATCCAGCTAACCCTAAGAAATCTCATTTAAGTGCTGTCAAAAGAATCCTTAGGCACCTCAAGTATACATCAACCATAGGTCTTTGGTATCCAAAGGATGAAGATTTTGATCTTGTTGGCTATTCCGATTCGGATTTCACTGGATGCAAAGTGAGTAGAAAGAGTACCTCCTACGAATGTCAATTTCTTGGAAGATCTCTAGTGCCTTAGAGCTCGAAGAAGCAAAATGCCGTGGCTCTCTCAATGGCCGAAACGAAATATATGACAGTCAATGCTTATTGTGCGCAACTTCTCTATATCATGCAAACTCTCATGGATTATGTACTGAAATATGATTAAATTCCTCTATATTGTGATAGTGAGAGTGCTATCAATATGGCTCTTCATAAGGGTGATCATGGTCATGTTAAATGTATTGAGGTCAAGCATCACTATGTGACCAAGAAAGATATCGATCTTATAAGTGTGAAGACTAATGATCAATTGCCTGACTTATTCACAAAGCCCCTTTATGAGAAGAATTTCAACAGGCAAAGAGGAGAGCTTAACATTCTCAATCTCTCGGACTTCACATGAGTAATCTTCAAAGCTTAGCACTTTCTTGTATATAGTTGCTTGCCTGTGTGTTTTTTATTTTTGATGTTTTTATTGTTTTGTAGGGTCAACATCTAAACTTTTCAAGATAGCAATGATCAGGGAAAGCTTGGGAAGAATGTTTGTGGGATGCCCAAGGCTAGGAGGGGAGGGTCATTGTGAGCAAGCTTGAAGGGGGGATTCAAATGTGATGTCAGTAATTATTTTCTAGTCCTTCAACATGAGCATGCAATTTTTTATTCTTGGTTTGCATTCATGTCTCATGCACTGCACAAAAGATGTCAAGCACGATTCTAGGGGGGAGTTGCTCATAAACAATATAAGTTGATTACCCCTAGACATCCTTCAAAGAAATTATGAGTTTCATACCATTGAATCACGATCTTTTGAGCTCTAAGGTTAAATCTACTTAACGTAACTCAAAGACTAAGGTTCATACATTCTCATGTGTATCTCTAACCCCTCTTGTTGAAGGAAGAGGAAGCTTCTTGGATAATCTTTTGTAGGAAAGAAACTTGACCAATGAAGCATCATTTCAAGGGAAGGAGTTTGTGATCAAAAACATGTTCAAGGCATGAAATGAAAAGATGAGAAGATACAAGAAGGACCTCTTGAAGATGAAAAGGATGAAAGAAAAGTAATGATGAGAAGGGACGATCATGATCAAGAAAAGGAGTAGAAGATAACATCCTATAATATTGTTCCATACTCATATTTTCCTTGCAATTATTTCGCCTATTCTATTCTCCTCCTTTGGTATTCTTTTATTGATAGATGACAAAAGGGGAGAGAAATGTCATGATCAATGGGTGAAAAATGCAAAGAAGAGAAGAGAAAATAACAAAGGGAGGCAAAGAAACAAAGACGGATGAAGACATATAAAAAAAGATCAATTAAGGAAGAAGAAAGAGTAAACTCTGCACGTATCAGGGGGGAGAACTAAGCTAAGGTATGAGACCCCATGCTGTTGCCTATTGTCAAGAGATGGTAAGGCAACTCACTATATCTGTGTTCAATTCAATTCAATCTATTTTGATATCATCTCAATCATTTGCATCATGGTTGTCATCAATCATAAAAAAGGGAAGAGTGTTAGCTTCATGCCTATGAAGTCCCTCGAAAGGTATGAATGATTTTGTTGATTGAATGAGAACCACGGACTAACTCATTGGATGTGGGTTCCACAAAGCTATTTTCCATATCTACGAGTTGGACTCTTCACGGATGCTCAGTGCCTTCCAAGTTTGAAGCTTGTTCAAGGCTAATGATGATTAGAGCCAAGTGTGGCTTAGTTTTATGCCTTGTATCAATGGGAAAGCCAGTACTATTAAGTGGGGTCGAGTCATTTGTCTCGGTTTTACAAGTGACAGAGAGTATGGATGCTCTAGACTTTCTGAGCCACTTGAGTGATCAAAGGATGCCTGAAGATCTCAAGAGTGGTAGTGGGATGCAAGAAGATCTCGAAGACTCTAGTTTTAGCAGCTGAAAGAGTCATTGGACAGTCTGACGTTGTCACCAGACAATTCGATGATGTTTAAAGGCAGAAGTCCAGAGAGGTAGTTTTCTGGAGGCAAATCAGAGGAAGTCATCTTACAGTCCAACTCGTCCATTGAGTGTTGAAGGATGAAGTCCAGAGAAGATATATTTTGGACCGAGATGTGAGGTGTCGGACAGTTCGGTGTCCAGGTGGATGCAGTCCAGAAGAGGTGTCTCTAGTCGTCCAACAGAGAAGCTCAGCGGACAGTCTGGTGAAGGTATACATCAGACAATCCGGTGTCACATGGTGTGGACTCCAGGAAGGATATTTCATGTCTGAGGAGGATTTAAGAGCCACCGGACAGTCCGGTCAGCCACCAGACAGTTCGGCGGTCCCAGTCCTGTGACTCTGAAAAGCAATTACTTTTTAGCAACGGCTGCCAACAGCCTTTTCGGGGCTTGAAGCCTATATAAACTGTTGGGGAGCTGTTGTGGAAGTTGCCTGCAGCCTGAAGTGTTAGTGGAACACTTGTAAAAGCAAAGGTCACCAACGAGAGCACAAAGAAGCATCTAGCGAGATCTTGAGTACATGTAAAGAGTAGCAAAGAGCATCCATGTATTCCTAGAGCTTGGAGGCTGAGAGGAGTATCCTAGATTTGTTACTCTTGGTCTATGGCAGTCTAGACCGTTAGACGTAAGTGTCCGAGTTTCTGAGGAGATTGTGGAAAACAATATCAATTTTGTACGCGATTACGGGTTTCTTGCTCGAAAAGAACATCAACAGGGAGCGCCCGAGCTTTGGAGGCTTGCTCTTGCGAGTGGGTATTGTTCGCTACCACTAAGGACGCCAGTGACTTCACTCCGGGAGTGAAGCATACCCTAGAGAGAACCGTTTCGGGAACGGCGGGAGGGACCGGTACTCCGATCGGAGTGGTCTAACAAGGATTAAGGGAAGTGCCATCCTTTCGAGATCTCGGAGAAAAAATCGCTGAGCGTTCCTTTCTCTCTGCTCCTTACTTTCGGCACTTATCTTATTGCGAGTTGTGCGATAGGCTGTTCTTTTGATACCTCTTAGTGGCTATCATACCCGTGTGCTTGCTAGCTTATTAGGTTTTTTTTTAAGTCTTTTCTTGGTATCTAGTTGTGCCTAGTTATTTTTTAGCTTGTTTTTAATCTTGCTTAGTTATTATCTTGGTAGGAGTTGCTTGTTAGATAGCTAAAAAATAAGAAGAGTTAAAAAAGTGATAGTAGTGTTAGTGCCTTCAACTCCCTTTTCTCAGTCACATGATCTTAACCAGACTTGTGAGGATATTGGCAGGTTTAGTTGGGAGTCTGCCAAACTGGCATGGCTTTATCGCCAGCTATGCTCAGCGTGCACAAGGAGTGGAGAAAGTACAAACCCTAGGCGGATGTGCGTACCTACTGCAGGTTTGGATGTGGAAGCACTTTCCTGTCAGGAGACCGCAACGTGGTCCTATCGGGTTATGTTGCATTGACTGACGAAAATTCCATGCTGGTCTGAGCTAGAAGGCGGATATTTAATTACTAAGACCAAATCCCTTACCGTAGAAGCAGCTCTGGAAATTGAAAGCTGATGCTTGGTGCCCACAGAAGATGCCCAGGAAATGGATAACCTCTGGCGTGCGAGCCATGCCAAAGTGATTGTCGCGTCTCAGGACTTAGGTTTTTGAGGAAGAAAGGCCTGCGTACTGTTGTAGCTGTGCCAGTCCGATGGGTGCGGTTCTTCTCTCAGCCGTGCCAAATGGCCTGATGTGGCCCAATCTGTGTGGAACGGGGCACTGATGGTCCAATCCGACGTGGAACGGAGCAACAGATGTGGCGTCAATCACGCCATTCCAACTGGCGCGATTGATTCTTCTACCACACCGAGATGATTGTCCATACGATTTATATTCCCATACGATTTATTTTTAAAAGGAAAAGTCCATTTTACTCTCTCAACAATTCACTTTGTACATTTAACCCTCTAAACAAAATCTTAGCTCAATTTACTCCCTCATAGTATTTAAATTGCAATCTACCCCCTTATACGATTTATCTTTTTTATTTCTCTTTGTAAAATTTGAATTTGAAGCTTAAAAAATCAGATTATATTTTTTCAAAATAATATTCATACTTTAATAGCACCTAATAGTATCGTAACAACTTGTAGGTAAAAATACATTAAAAAAATATCTCAAAAAAATTATAACATATTTTCTTAATATTGAGAGTACTATCATTTACTTTTATACAAAATTTGGGCTTCAAATTCAAATTGTTCAAAGATAAACAAAAAAGATAAATTGCATAAGGGGTAGATTGAACCAATTTGAATAGTTTGAGGGAGTAAATTGAGCCAAGATTTTGTTTAGGGGTTAAACAGAAAAGTGAATTGTTAAGGGGAGTAAAATGGACTTTTTTCTTTTAAAAATATTAGATAAAGATGGCTTAAATAATAAAAAACTCCATGACACATGGGGAAGCCGCTGATCCAATTTCGAGCACATGGGCAGCAATGGTTGCCTGATAATTTAATAACAGATAGAGCACATTTTTAGCAAACGTATAACCCTTTTATCGTTTTTTATGGATAATGTCAGGGACTAATGTTGCCTCGTATTTACAAGGCCGTGGATTCTTGTTGCGCATCAAATTCGTGAACGACCAGCTAGTATTCCTGCTAGCTGTGCGGACTAGCGCCAACAGGACGCGCGTCTTCTTCCCCTGACGAATCTAAGGCAATCTAAGGAGCTGAAAAGCAAAGCAGTGAGAAAGGCAGCAAGAAATGGTACTTCATGCGTCGACGAATGAAGATGATATTTACGTCTCGCCGTCCGCCTGACAAGCCGGGCCGCTGCCGGCGTCGGGTCCGATTTGACGGACGCCGTCGACGACCCTGAGAGAGTGCTGGTCCCGAAGACCGGCGGGAGCAACGGTGCAATGGTGTCGTCGTCGCTGCCGCTTTTACTGTCTAGGAAATCAAGGAAGGCCGCCTCCGCGCTGCCGTCATCTGACAGTGCGCCGGGGCTCTCTACGCCGGACAAGTAGAGGCCGCAGCGCCGTGAGGGCGGCCCAAGGACCCGTTCTCGCCCGCACATCTTGGTCGATCTCTGGCTCTCTGCAACGGACCAACGGTCTGCAATTTTGTTTGTTTGGTTAATGTGTTGGGCATGTCAGATAACCCAGATACTTGCCGCTGTTGTTGTTCCAGGGTTTCGAATTGTGTGCTCTGTTTTACACTGGAAGCTGATTGTGGATGAGGCACAGGATCTTTATATAGAGGCCGGTCTGCAATCTATGGAAATAGAGCTTGTCAGTGGATGTAAAATACTCCCCCCTCCTAAAATAAGTGTCTTTTTAGATTTTTCAAACATCTACTTTTTACTATTCATCTTATACAAAAAATTTATGAAAATATTATTTATTTTATTGTGAAATAATTCATTATTATAAGTACTTTAATCTTGACTTATTTATTTTTATATTTTCGTAAATTTTTTGAATAAAAAAATGGTGAAATGTTGATTTCAAAAGGTTAAAAGTGTCACTTATTTTGGAATGGAGGGAGTAGTGGTCAATGGATGAAATATGCAGGTTATGTTCAGAGGACGCATTGGCTGCGGTTTTGGATCCAATTGGAGAGGCTTGAAGAGAATTGATATTTAGGAATGGCAGTTCGGTCTGGGTTCAGGTCCCTGGCGGGTGCGGGTGTGGGAGCAAGAATCCACCCGCAGATCACACCCAGACCCAACCCGCAATATCTGGTGGTGGGTGCAGGTTTTATTTCGTACCCGCGGGTGTCCGGTCGGACCCTGAATACAACCAACCATATAGCTCAATCGGCCTTTTATGTCCAATCCACCACTGGAAACCCAACGGGACCCGACACCCACCTGAAATCCAACAGTGACCCGAAATCCGCGTGTATAATATGATGGATGTGCACTTTGTGAACAAATATAATGCAGACCCGAAAGGACCCGACACCCTCCTGAAAATCGACAGGTTTGGGTGCGGGTTTCATTTCTCACCACAGGTGCAGGTGCGGATCTGATATTGCACCCGTAAAGTTTTTTTGAAGCGGCCGGGTTATTATAAAACCCAACCCAAACCCAACCCATTGCCATCCCTACTGCTCTTCAGAAATGTTTGTCAAATACCGGAGATGACTGTGATGCAGATCTTTGCCTACCATGGATGGAGTGGATGGCATAGAATTGGTTTTCAAGTGTTTCTTTTGTCATCAAAATTGTTCTATGTGTCATCATTTTAATACTGGGAAGCATGTTCATTTGCTTCAAGCTTTGTAACAAGTGGCTGTAGCTTCTTTTGAAGCGAAAGCTGGAATTTTTCCATTATCTAAAAAAAATTATACTGTCTAGGCCTATCCAGTTTAAGAAAATAAAGTATATTTTAAAATTCCCTCCACTTTTTAAAAACTAAATTATTTTTTAACTAAAAAGATTCAGATAGTAAACTTGCGTGCTAGTTTATGTGAGCTCTAACTTTGCACTCTATTTGTTTCTCAAATGAAGTAAACAAATTTTAGTATATTAATGGTTTGGAAGGGAAAAAGGCTACGTTTCAGCTATAAGACATTAAATATGGATAAGTATAGTTCACTCCTCACCGATTAATGTTAGTCAATATATTTTAGACCCTGACCCATAAAAATTTTCCTCTAAGTGCTTGATAGGTTAGAGTGGGGTTGGAGGGGATTGGAGTGTAATGAGAATCAAATCATCACCTAGAAAGTAATAAATTTTTTCCCTTCCAATCCTCCTCTATTCCGAGTGGATTAGGGAAAAACCGAACGAACCCTAAAGTGGTTCCAAAGACGGTTTTATCTATGCGCAATACATTTGAACAATGATATAGTGCTATAATTAACATTTTTTTATCGCCTCATCCTTTTCAATCCATGCTTCGCATGCCCCTAGAAATATTCTTCATCATTATCTTCTTAATAAAACACTGAAGCATGCATCTCCACATATTCACCAGCTCTCACCTTCATGTTGTGATCAATTTTTTTGTCAATGAATAAAATGCAATGCGCTAAAAATCTCTAAATTATTCTCACTATATGGCTGATAATTATTTCTTTTAGTATGATAGGCGACACATTTTGAAAATATCCTTTCATGTCAGTATATATATCTATGTTGTGATCATTTTGAAGAATAAGAGACCCTTCATTGTCTACGGTGCCGGCGTCGTCGCGCACATTGGAGGTTGTATGGCATTATCGATTTCGCCGGTGTCGAGGTCGAAACCCTAGGGTTTGTTTGTTGTCGCTAATTTTCAGTTCTCGAGGTCGTTTTCAACGGCGTCGTGGTTCCATTGCTGGTGGTTTGGCGGCTTCCTTTGAGGTGCGCGGACCAGGTTCGTTAAACCCTAGCGTTTTTGTGTGTCATCGATTTTTGTTTCCTCGATCTCATCGCTGATGTTGAAGTGCAGTAGTGAGGGTTATTTTACTGAGTTGTGTTAGGTTTGTGGAGTTTTGTTATGTTTTGTTTTTTATTGCTGTGGTGTTTAGTAATTTGATTGTTGTTATTGATTGAAGTGCGATGTTGATTCAATAATTTCTATACTACAAGTGTCTACATAGTGTTGAGGACGGGAACTTGTGTTTTTTAAAATTGAAATGAATTTTTTGCTTCAGTAATTTTATTGTTTAGTAATTTTCTCTTTATTAATTTTTTAAGTAATTCATAGCGTTTGTTCAGTAATTTCTCTATTACATTGCTACTCAAACTTTGATGTTTTGTAATTTAAGTTTATGTTTTGTAATTTCATTCCTGTGTTCAGTAATTTTGTTATAATGTTCAGTAATATTCAATAATGTTTAGTAATCTGTCAGGTTTCAATACCAATGGCTGGTTCTAATTTTGATGTGAAGATGCAACCTCAAGCTAATTCTGATTCTGATATAGCTCAGATACAAACATGTAGGGTAACTCGTTTGTCTGTTAGAAAGCTTAATGAGGCACGGGTTGCTATTTCCCCGAAGCTTGTTGTTGTTTGTGATAATGATGATGATGAATTTGTCAATCTTCCTTCTAAGAAGTCTGCTGGTCATTCTGCTGTGAAGAAGAAACATGGTGGTTATTCTATGGTGAAAAGGAAACGATCTATTCAGGCAGCAGGGATAGATGATGACGGTGATGAGGAAGATGATAATGATAATGGTGATGAGGTATAACTGCTATTAGTATGACCGCTATAGTTCTTTTTCTAATTCATCTTAATAATTTCCTTTTCAATTTCAATATCAACCATTCTTTTTTTTCTTTGTAAATTTCATAGTTCTATCTCAGTAATTTCATATTTCTTCTACATTGTGGCATATCTATGTTGTGTATAATTTTGCGTGCAGTGATGTAATTTTTCTATTTCTTTTGGCAGGCTGCTGATGGTGGAAATTATTTAACAATACGTTGCTCCTCTCTTTCTGTTCTTGAAGCAATAAGGCCACACCAGAAGCTATAAAGAACAGAATCTCAGAGCTTGGTTTTGCTGATTTCTTGAATTTTAATATTGATGGCATTGGTGACAGAGCACTGGCAATATTTTTGATGATCACGTTAGAGAGGATCCCCTTTGACTTGAGGTGAAGGGTAGTATTCTTTCAATTACTCCTGAGACTGTACACAAAGTTTTTCACTTCCCATTAGTAGAAATAGAAATTCTCCATCATACATCTAAGAAGGTTATGTGAGAAGAAAGAGATGAAAGATTTATTTGTCCTGGGTTCATCCAAGAAGAAGGCATTTGGTAATCTAAAGTTCAATGCTATTCCAAGATGGGTTATTAAAAATTTGCATCGAGGTGGGATGCTAATGATTGGTCTGTGCAGTATTTTTTTATGCTTGTTTTCAATGCTTTGTTACTCCCCACCAGCAGTCTGTTGCTGTGTGCAAATGACTAGTTGTTCTGTAAAGGCTTGGAGTCAATGAAGGAGATTGATTGGTGCAATACTGTGGTTGATGACCTGCGGGACAAATAAAAAAATGGAAAAAAAATCTGTTTCTGTCAAGGGCAGATTTTGAACTCCTGCAGTTCAAGGCTGCACTTCTTTCTTGTAAGAAACTTTTTTCCAACTTTGTTTTTTTGTTTGATTGATCTCAGTAAATTGCAAACTTGTTTTTTTATTCTCCGTAATTTTGTTAATTCTCAGTAATTACTTGATGCCCAGTAATTTCATGTAATTACAGACCCTATTTATTTGTGCTCAGTAATTTTCTCTTCAATTTTTATCCAGGTATACTATCTTGACAATTTAGCATGTGCTAACATGCTTGATGATTGTTCTACGTTGCCTCGATCGACATTTTTCAACATGTCGTTGATTGAGAAAATTTCACTGGCTGATAGGATGAGCTTGAAAGGCAAATGTGTTGCTTATTTTCCTTATCTGTAAGTGGTCTTAGGATTTTCCTTTTTTGTTTTGTTTTTCTGAGTGAAATTGTATTTAAATCTCACATTATTCTTTTGCTTTTGTAGTTGAGAGATAAAGCTGAAACATGCTTTGAGGATGTATGTGGTGATGAGCAGACTGTTAGAATGGATGATGTACAAGAAGCTGCTCCATCTGTTTCTGTTTGTACTAAAGGTGGTCTGAGAAAGCTTGCTATTGAAGCTTTCAGTGTTAGGTCTAAGCGAAATATTGGAAAGGGAGCTTCAAAATATTCTTCTCGGACTTCCAAGAATAAGCCCCTTCTTAAAAGCTTTCTTCGTCTGCGCCCATTGTTTGGTAGTGCTTTAGAATCAATTTCAAATGATGGACAGAAGCTAGCATTTGATAATGCTTTGAAGAAATATGACAAGAGAGTTTCTAGGGCATTGAAGATCATAAATTCTGCAATTCAACGTATTCAAAATGCTCAGAACAATCTTATAACTGAAATTACTGAATTGTCAAATGTAGCGCCATCCTCCGGTCCTTCTAATGAGGCTGTTGAAGCTGACGTGCCGTCTTCTAAGGCACGTAGTAAGAAGAAGTGACGCTCTTCTGTAAGTAACTCTTGAGTAATTTTTTGTCTTGTTTCAGTAACTTCATATTGTTTTTTGTACAAATATTTTTTGACCTTATTACTTTTCTCTGATTTGTGTTTTTTTATATATGTAAAGGCTAAGGAATCGTCGGGAGGTCGCAGAGGAGGAAGAAGAACAAGGATTCAATAACACCCCTTTTTTTTGGAGTTTTTGAATTTGACTATTAACATTGTTTTGTATGACAAAACATTCCTATATTTGTAAAAATATTTCAAAAATGCAGAGCCGTAGCAAAGACACCATCCCCGGTTCCATCCCCATCTTCCTCGCCTTTTCGATCTCTATCCCCATCTTCCTCTCCTTTCCGAGCTCCATCTCCGCTCCCTCACCTTCCGTTGTAGCATCTCCACATCCGTCATCGGTCCCAGCAGCATCTCCTCTTTCACCTCCATCTCCTCCAGTAATTCCAGCTCTGCCTTCACCTCCCCCAGTGTTGCCTCTACCTTCACCTCCCCCAGTTTTGCCTCTACCCGCACTTCCCTCATTGTTGCCAACTGCTGTGGCACCTTCTACTGTGGCAGAAGAGAGGATTGATGATGCTGCTGCCACAGAAGAACTTGCAAATAAGGTAAATTTTCAAACTTCTTTTACTTCAGTAATTTTATTTTTTTGGTAATTTTCATTTTTTAGATTGTGTGTTTTTATTAGCTTGGAACGACAAATATTCATGATGATGTTGTTATTTTTTCTTGTGAAAAGTCTGTGTCCCATCTGGTGTTGTGGAGGAAAAGTTTGATTTTGATGGTTAAAAAACTGTCAGTAATGTCCTCAAAGATTTAGAGGATGATCCAACTCAGAAGCAGCTACACGATGAATCTGCAGAAACAGAGCCTTAGGCTTTAGAAATTATCTTTTCTACTCAGTAAATCTTTCTCTTTATTTTTTTATTGTTGCTTTATATATATATTATTTCTTTTGTTTATTAGCCGATTGAAAAGGCCAGTGTACTTGTTGTCCCTGTTTATGTCCCAGTCACAGTCATCTGGGGTCGGACACAGTGATTTTGATAGTCAGGCATGGCATGCTGCTGCCAGTGTTGTGCGAGAGTTAGAAGCGGAAAAATCTACACCAGAAGACTCTCAAGTTTCAGTAATTACTTTATTTTATTCAGTAAGTAGTTGTTTGTTGCCTTTTTAGTAATTTTATTCAGTAAATGCAGTCTCATTGTTTCAGTAATTTTATAGATATTTCAGTAGTTGTATCAGCGAGGGGGTTTTAAGTAACTTTGGATTCTTAGTTTTTTTATTAGTAACTCTTGTGGTTTCAATAATTTTATTCAGTAAATGCAGTCTCATTGTTGCAGTAATTTTATTAATATTTCAGTAGTTGTATCAGCGAGGTGGTTTTAGATCCTTAGTTTCAGTAATTCTTTGCAGCGTCAAGGTCGTGGTCCTGGTTGTGGTCGTCGTTGAGGACGTGGTCGTGCTACCACACAAAAGAAGAAAGATGTATGTATTGTCTACTTTTTTCATATATTTCTTCAACAAATATATTCACTTTTTTTTCATTATTCATGTATTTTATTATAGTAGTAGTGCATCTTCGATATTAACTTTTTTGTTTTGTAGTCTGAATAAACTGTTGGAGATCAAGAAAAACTGGTTATACCTAATCGATGCATTACTCGATCAAAGAAGACCGATAGCATGTCACTGAAATCATTACAAAGCAACCAGACTAGAAATATTCGAAAGGAGAAGAAGAAGAAAAAGAAGAAGGATGTTGAGGTAGACGATGAGGGGTGTGTTGGTGAAAACAAAATGAAGACAAAAAATAATAAAAGAGGCAAAGGGAGCCATATATTTCATTAATCATGTGATCTACAAAATACATGATTCACAATGACTGTGTCTTCTTTTGTCTTCTGCGTCGATGCTTAAGGAGATATTTGACTGAAGTGATTGCGTAGTTCGCTGATTCCCGAGGCCATGTAGGGCTTGTCCAGTTAATTACATCTACAGAGCAAGTCTATAGAAAACCTCTGATTAAACTGCGCACAATGGTCATTTCTTCATATATAGTGTTGCTTGTTCATATATAGTGTTTTGTGGTGGAACGCAAGTGATGCCGAGTCCTGTCACAACAATGCCATCGTCATGTTGGGTGTGAACGGAATATATTGATGAAGAGGATGACTTTCGGCTCGTCGGTGCCTAGTCATGTGTACGTCGGTCTTCATCTACTTGGACGGGTGTGTGTTGCCTTCGCCTCGCCGGTGCCCAACAATGTGTGCGATCACATTGCATGGGATGTAGAGATAGAGTAGTGACTTTAGCTTCATCATTACTTGCCATAATTCCTGTCTAGCCCTCGTCGGTACTTAGACATAGAATAATGAATACAATAATGAGTGTCGACATATGCAGCAACATGGACTTTTGTTGAATGATGCTATACTTGCAATAATAGTGATGACCAAATATATAACATGTTGAAGCAATATGGCTCTTCGACATTGATCGTGTTGGCCAATAGTTGATTCTCGGTGAACCATGCTCAAGGACAATAACCATATCTCTTGTATTATATGTAATTGACTAACTCTCTGTATATGAAAACACAGATGGATGATAGTCATCTCTTGAACTAAGATACCTGGGCACGATAATCACATGAGCGGGCTAAGCACTTGCGAGTTCATGACCATGCAATTTCCTCAAATAGATTACACCCTTTGCGGGTTTGCAGCCATACGATTGGAAAGACTACACCCTTGGCGAGTTCACAGCTGTATTGTCTCTTGTACAGGCTACACCCTTTGCCAACCCCAAAAGATACTTTTTGGAGACAATTTATTGGGCAACTCTTGGAGATGCTCTTACACGAAGGTAGCTCGGTTGTTTTGTTCGTTGACTGGAACGCAGTGAGTTCGTTGCTCTCACGTGGTCAATAGCATTCTTTCTTATCTCTTTGCCAACTAATGAGCTGGATAGGAACAAAATAACAATAAGGCAATGGCCTGCACCTTATCTTCTGCTAAGTATATGCTGAGAACAAATCAAGTGGCCGGTCGTATACATATATACGGCAACGAGCAATATTTTGTTCCGGCCATCGGAGACATTAGTGTTTTTCTTAATTAATTCATGCAGTACTTGTCCCTCTCTCTTTTTACCTCTTGCAATCTCAAACGAGTTTTGCGTAAAATAATTATCAAACAAATGCCCCCCGCCGAGTCGAGTTTATGCGCGAAGCACTTTACCAGCTGGCTGAGTACATCTCTTTGACCTCGAATCCAAATTTGATTTGGCCTTGTATGTCCTGCGGATAACAATCTGCTTGACCCACTTTTCCAATTCTAATTCCGAGTACAGGCGCCCCACAGATGACAACCTTGGACCCTATTAATTAGCGGGGTCATAGCCCACCGCAAATCATCATCGTGTCTTGAGAAAGCTTCTCAAGACAGCATAGGAAGCAGGCAAGGAGATCGCCGGAGAAGCCGCCGGGACGACATTCCGTTTGCTCGAGGTATTCAAGAACAAGCTGGGTGACGGCCAGAAGCAATGCCATCGCCAGTTTCCTGGAATCCGGTAATCTGAGGGCAAGTTTCAGATTACAGATAACCTGTGTGAGAAACGTTGCAGGTGCGCTTCTGAATTAGGGAGAGATCAATTAATTTCTTGATCTTCTTTTTTTGTTTACCCTTCGCCTGAGTCCAAGATTATCAACCCCTAGTTTGAGTCCAAGATTATCAACTCCTAGTTTGGGTCTTGCATTCTCTTCTTAGTTTCTGTAGGATTTGGTTAATCAAGTGTGACATCTCAAATTTTAAGCCTAATTTAAAAATGTGTAATTCAAATTTTTTTTTGACAATTACCCTAACATTTTTCCTTCTTCTCATCTCCTCATTTCTTTCCTATTTTAAAAGGCAAAATCCTCACTAAAATAAAACTTATCTAATTTGAAGATTTCAAAATATTAAAATTTGGAAGTGTGACAAGTGTTTGACTCTTCTCGTTTCCTTTGCCATTTGTTTTCTGCGTTCTTTGAATTCCAATTCCTTGAATCCTAAATCCTACCAAATTCTTTTGGAATTTCCAAATCCTTTCAACCTCCTTGAATTCAATCTAAACCGATCAAAACTCCAAAATCCAAATTTTGGATCGTGGGCCGTTTCCTTTTCTCCACCTCCTCCACCTCCTTGCGCCAGGCCCAACCCGTGGTCCAGCGCGCACCGCGCGCCTTCTCCTTCCTCTGGCCGCGCCCCACCGGCAGATCGTGCGCGTCACCTGGACGGCTCGCCGCCGGCCACGTTGTCGTAGCTGACCGTCAGCCGCTGTCGCGCCACAACACGGGAAACCGCCGCGCCCACAGCTTTGCGAGCGGCTTTGGGACAGACGGATGTCGCGGCCGGCGCTCTCTGCCGGACGCCGTCGACACCGCCACGCGCCCAGCCCCGCGCCGCACCTACACCCCTCGCCGCTGCCGCGTGCCCCTCCACGCGCCCGCTTCACCCTCGCGTCAGAATCGAAGCTGTCTCGCCTCGCTCCACATTCGGTTGCCCTGCTGCCAGAGTCGACTGCTGTCGCACGACCTGCCCTCCGACGCCGGCGCTCCTCAACGTTTCACCGGCACACCGGAGCTCACGGCCAGGACCACAACGCCACCCTCTCCATCCTGCACCCAGTCCCCTGTTTTACCGGCGCAACCGCTGGCCCGGCGCCACGAGCCGCCGTCGTGCCCTGCGAGCGCCCTGGGGACGGCCTCCCGCGACAACTCCCCGTCTCGCCTGAACCCATGGGGATGCTCATCGCACCGCCCACCTGCTTCCCCGCCGCCTCCGCCTGTCCTGCGAGCGGACGCCGTGCGTCGCCGCCGTGCTCCACCCCCTTGTCCGTTGCCGGCACCAAGCCACGCCTCCCCGGCTCCCTCGAGTCCAGGGGGGATGCCCAGCGCAGCTCCCTGCCTCTCCAACGCCGAGAGCCGAGCTGCCTACTCCTCCCCTACGCGCTGACACCACGCGCCTTCTATGCGCCCTGCGTCCACCCCGTCGCCGGCTCTCCACGTCGCTTTTTCAGCCCCATCGTGGCCATGGACGGCTCCGCCGCGATGCCCTCGAGTTGCTCCATCAGGTCCCGGACCTCCCCAGCCGGTCTGCCGCCAGGCAGCCGCCGTGGACCACGGCAAGGCCGTGAACCAGTTCTCTGGCCGAGGTCCACCGGACTGTGGACTCAGTCCACCGCTCCCTGACTGGAGAATGAGCCAGTTTCCCTCACGGTGAAGATTCCCTTTTTAGAGAGAGCTCCCTGATCTCCTGTTTTATTGCGAACTATTCCTATTCATTTTTACACCAATATCCCTACTCATTTCTGTAATTACAGAGATACCATGCACCCATACACACGAGCACCGGGTCTAGACACAAAACCAACATGTATCCTAGGCCCCGGTCGCCACCCAACTCGAACGCATGCAAACTGCGGCATGGCCACTACCACGTTTCGCGTAACCACAAGCTGAGCCATGCTGGCAAGCCCCGACAGGACACCATGCCGCACTGCGCCCCGATGCACGTGTGCAAGAAGAGGCGCAGCCCTGGTCTCTGACCAGTGGGCCGCGTGGCCCTGCGAGCCGGCCACACACATGCACACGCTCACACTCGCACCATGTTCTACACATGGCCTTATGTTCCCGAACAAGCGGACGGACACGTCACAGTCCACGTGTCCACAGACGCAGACACGGGCATGGACACCTCACAGTTCACGTGTCCACGGGAGAATTTCCCAATTCTGGACACCCATGTGTCTAGGGGCCGTGGACACAGACCGAGCCACATGTCTACGGAGAATTCTCCGATTCTGGACACCCATGTGGGGGCCGTGGATACAGGCCGAACCACATGTCCACGGGATTTTCCTCGATTCTAGACACGCATGTGTCCAGAGGCCGTGGACACATGCCGAGCCATGTGTCCACGCAGCCTTTTTCCAGATTCCGGTCACAAACCACCCGACAATGTCAGAAAACGGCCAAGGTCACTGGCCGAACCACGTGACCAGGAGGCTATTTCACCACTTCACGTCCGCACGTGTCTAGCAACCGTGGATACGGGCCGGGCAGCGTGACCACAAGGTTTGTCCTCTGTTTCACACATGCACACACCCGAGAGCCATGGACACATGCCGAGTAATGTGTCCAGGGGGGTTCCTGTTTTCCATCTTGAACACCTTGTTTACCTCACCACAGCCACACCTCAACTCTGTTTTTAGTGATTTTGGCACCGTTGGAACCGTTGTCTCGAGCCCCACCACATCGAATTATCCAAACCTCCACCAACATCTGATCATGCTATTTTATTTTAATAGTAAGTTCTACGCGGAGATTAATTGCTTGTTCCTCCTTTTGGTTTTATCGATGTTAGTGCAAGTCTTTAACTATGATGCATTCCTAAGCTTAGGTTCATAATGAGCTTGTGTACACTCCACCATGGCATGGTATCATTATTTAGCACACATTACTATGCATACCCATGTTAGCACTAAGTAATCTAGTCTAAGGTTAGAATCATATGATTAGTAGTTAAATACAAATAGCTAAATATTAGAAAGTAAGTGATTACTTAGATAGCAGCCCATAAGCGTCCTGCCATGCATTCACTCATGCAATAACACGCAATAGCACATGTACCACTTGCTAGTTTTAGTAGTTTAATTACACAAATTAAACTAAGTAATTAATCATTAATCATCTAGGATGACGCACCCACATATGTATAAATTAGATAATTAACAATAGCGCTCTGCCGCAACTTGCTTGGGACTAAAGGCTTTGTTGTTGTTGTTGTTGTTGTTGCTCTGCCCTTCACCGCACCGTAGTTGGCGTCATCTACTTAGTGTAGTAGTTTAGTTGTAGTTGCAGAATCAAATAATTAGCCACTAAGAGGCACGTGCAACACACCGGCATACACACACACGGGACATGGTAATGCATAGTTACCGAGCAACCCCGTATGGCACACATAAACGTGCCATACATTTGAAACAATGACACTTCGATGCAAGCACAGATCAAAAGTGCGAGTGCGCGATATACACGGATACTCGTTCATGAGCTCGTGTCTCAGAAACATGCACAATGCACTCACGATACGGCTTAATCACTAAGTATCGATTAGAATGAATCAAATTTGCCAACAAGTAGTAATAGTTCTAAATTAAGGTATACACAAAATGGCACACGCTACCCGCCGCATCTCCACTCGTGTTAGCGGGAATGTGTGTTAACCCTCCACCAAACCTCACCTTAAGTCAATAGAGACTGCATCATGCCTGACTTGCCCTAGGTGTTCCTCACAGTGTTTAGTTGACTCCTATTCAAAGTTCATTGGATTTTATCGCTTCTTTTCGAGCTTTGTTTCTTTTTTGGTAGTTTTATTAGGTGTTTTCTTTTGCGTAGATAACGCTGAGTGTAAGGAAGAGTCTAAGCTTCAAGAGGAGCTAGAAGGATCGCGTGTGGAGAGAAGCACGAAGATTTAGATGCGAAGCCAGAGATTGAAGATTAGGATCTTGAATAAGAGCCTCCGACCTCAAGCTCCGAAGATTAGGAGTTTGCAGGCAAGCTCTAACCCCTTGATCATATTTAACCTATATTTTTGCTAATGCTCCTATAGTGCCTATCTATTCTGCTATGCATAATATTTTGATTTAAAACATTGTGTTAGTTATAATCCTAATTGATTGATTGTTAAACTAATATTAGTGTCGGTTACTAGACATTAATATTAAATACCTTGATTAGCTAGTTAACAACGAACCCTTGTTAACCATAGGAATTCCTTCCTTAACATCTTTTAAGGAACGGAAAGTTTCCTTGAATAGTATATTGCTTAGGAACCTTTATGTGGTGCAAGGCACCACCACACCATACACCGAGTATTTGCGAAAAGTGTTAAAATGGTGTTTAGTGATGTGAGTAAAATAAAATAGGGTGGGACTAGTGAAACTTGTGCTAGGCGAACATGGGTGGTTCTGGTCGTGAGGTGGGGGGTCACAAGAAGTGATGGTGATAGGTGTGTAGGCTTCAGTTTGGTCCACCTGCCATGGACGAGCAATTTTGTGCAACCACAGAACCCGACAAATGGGAGGGACTTATCTCGCTATGTAGGTATTCCACATCGAGCCACTAGGAGGTCGGCGGGACACAAAAGGCAAAGGAGAAAGGCGTGAGATAACTCGCTGCCCGACTTTCGATCATGTAATTACCCGCATCATAAGACCGTAAGCCCACGGATATAGCCTCTGGTTTGGTAATACCTGGTGTAGAGAAGGCCACAGGAAAAGACGTGACTGTGATAAATCTCCATGATCCGGCTTCGAGAATGTACCGTCACGCCATCGGGAGTGAAACCCCGACGGATAGCCCATGGATGCGTCTTGGGTGGAATCTGTAGAAGCCTATGTAGTTGCGGGGTAAACGTTATGCAACTCTGTTGATTAGGAGTAGCATAACCTGTGGGTATAGTGTACAGCCTCTGTAGAGTGTAAAAATACTTTCGGATAGGCCGTTGTAACGGTATTTGACATGCTACTTGTTCCGGTGCCTTAGGATTAGTCTTCTATGTAATCCTTGATGTGTGAGTGGGCATAGGCGTCTATGCTTTGAAAAGTGTATGAATGGGATAGTGGAAGCCCTTCCAGTTAAAGTTCGAGAACTGGCGGAAATGGTTTATGCTCCTTCAGGTCCAACCTACTAAAATATGGACAACAAATGTTTAAACTTCCCTTTAAAAATCTTCTGTAGTGAACCCTGCATAAAAACTGGCTTTTTGTAAAATTGAACCCCGTAGCCTCATCCATGCTACAACCAAATGTGCATCTATACATATACCCTTGCTTAGTGTTAGAGCTTGCTGAATACCTTATTTATGTACTGATCTGTTAGCATTTGTGATTTTAGACAGAGAGGACCGTGTAGGTGACGATGTGCTGGATTTTTGTTTTGCTTCTCAAGTCAGCTTGTGGCTTGGGCCTTGTTTTTCTGCTATTTGCTTCGCTTTTGGCTGGTCAACCGATGTTAGATTACAGAGATCCTCTCCGCGTTGCCGTTGAAAGTTCTGTCTTAGGTATTCTTTTCTTTTTTGAAGTATGCTTTCGATATTTATTCTGTTGTGTTGTGCGTATCAGCTACTCATACAGAGACTGATACGTGTATCACAGTGCATTCCAAAAATGAGGTGCCACATCAAGTGCCTTATAAAGTTGCAGCTATCATCAGTTTTATTATTTAGCCTCGTCGACTAGAAAATCCAAGTCCCTACAATGTTGCTATACTGATCTTCATTGTTTCTGCTAAAAGGTGACCTTGCAACCTGGCAACATGTCATCCAGCCACAACAGGAAACGAACTCGTCAAAATGCTTCCAAGTTTGATAAAGCCGAAGGCGCTCCCAGGCGGTTGGGTGAACGTGAAGTGCCTTGGACAACTATCACTGATAAACAAACATTAACCCGCAGCAGTACTGGTAATCGTCAAAACCGCTTGAGTGGAGGCAGCTCCTCTGCATCGTGGTTCATCTGACAGACGGCACATGGTTGATGAAATTAGCGGGCCAGGATTGGTATGATCTGCCGCGCGCACATGACTAATTATATTTGACTAGCCTGCCTTGGGTATTTTTTTTTTACTTGCCTCTCTTCTTTCTCTATTTATTTTCAGCACATAAGTCCAGGTGCCCGTACGCATTATACATTGTGTAGTGGGCCTGCCGAGAATGCCCCAAAAGAAGAAAATGGAGAAATATATCTTTGGCGAAAGGACTTCAACTTTTTTGAAGACGCAAATTCTATTGTGTGCCTTAACAGCAACGCAAGAAGTGACAAAAATTTGGCTGCCTTCATGACTCAAGTGGCAGACGGTTTAAGCCTTCGCCGTGGTCGGAAACTTGTTATCGAACCAGAATACACGGTAATTGTGAGAGAACGGAACTATCGTAAGCAGTGTCGTGTTCCGACTCCAGCAGCATGGTTATCAGTACCATTTGATGATGTCCTTCTTGGTTTCTAGAGACAAACCTAAGGAGTCACCAGAGCATGATGGCAAGAGCAAGGTGTTTTGTGTCCAACCGATATTGGAGAATCCTTCAAGATCAGATGATATCCCTAAGTTCACCTCAACACTGGCACAAAAATTTGATGCTGGTATGGGCAAGAATGATGTTAGTGAACGATGAAGACCAGGACATCCTCAAGAAAGCTGGTATTTATCATGGAGTTTTAGCTTCTCTTTATCGCTTCTGCACTGATTCATCATTAGCAGCTGCTTTCTTAACTTATTGGAACATTGATGGACACACCTTAGTCACAAGCCAAGGGGAGATGGAGTACCCTTTGCATACAATTTCTGATGCGATGGGCATACCAATTTCTGGACGCCTCTATGAAGAGTTTATTCCGATTCCAGAGGATGTTATAGTATTCACTTGGAATCAATTTATCGTATTTATGCTGATTTATGTCCCGATAACGAGCTGCAAGCGGTTGCAGGCCTAGTAACCCTTACTGATTGGTTGAATCACTTCTTTGATGATCGTGCTGATTCTTTTGGAAGATCTGTTTTTGATGGTTTTGCTGACCTAAAGGATCCTCTGCTTCAGAAATTGCATTTTCATGTAAAGTTCCAAGAGAATTCGCCTGTTGCTTCTTTGGGTGCAGAGACATTGCATTATCCGATTTCATATCCTCCGATTATTTATGGGGCTGCATTCATAGCAGCTTGGTTATGTACATACTGCATTCCTGCAGAGGCAGGGTACTACATCCGTCCTGAGGTTTTTGTTATGGCTGTAAAGATGGCAGAAGGCGAACGGCGAGCTATTGGCGTTGCAAGCTTGGCATTTCTGTATCGCTGTCTCGATAATGCTCATGACGACATATGCAGTGGAACAAGAACAGCAAGTGAGTGCTCTTTTTATACCGGGTCATTTCATCATGGGTTGGTTTGCTTCCTTTTGGAAAAGAGCACCAACATCAGCCTCACAGTACTGTCCTGTCAAGTGTGCTCCTTTTGTCATTGACTTGACCAGCATTAAGCCAATAAGGATAGAGGAAGCCCATCATATTTTCTGGGATTTCGATGGAGAAGGACAGGGACAGCTCTCCCTGGGATTTTTAGTCAGGTCTTCAATACGCTTCCCCGCGAAGGTCAACGAGCAACCTGTGTGCGGGATGTTCGTACACCTCACGAACCTCAAAAATTTGCTATATCAATTTCTGCCATTGAGCTACTTATGAGCTGCAGTATTGGAGGTCTTACTTATAGACGAGGTGAGTATTTCAACAATCTAGTATATTGTCCATACCGGTTTGCTCGGCAATTCAATTGTGATCAGCTTATCCCTTGGTTTGATTGTCTTGCTGATGACCACATCACCGAGTGCCTAAATTTCCGAAGTTATTCTCCCACCAGTCGAGAGGAATCACTTCAGATTTGTGTGCGTCCGCATTTCTCTCTTTTGCGAGGTCCAAAAGGTCATTCCTTTTTTGCGCAACCATTAGAGGACGGTGCTAGATCCTCCTTTTATTATATCATCTGGTGCGACAAGGCTTTTGAATTTCTTCAAGACCCTGAGTTTTATTGTAATATGATTTATATGCCTCGCTCCATCAATACGGCTGCTGCAATAGCCACAGGTGATCCCTTACATCCTTAAATTCTCTAATTGTGAATATGTTATCCAACACATGAGACTCACACATGTCATTTTTTTTAGGAGACAAGATCGATGACAAGGAGCCAATGAAGCAAGCAATTACCGCAACATGTTATCCTTTGCCAGATACTCCTGTAAATGCTCAAGGGCGACTGGTTGTTGCTGCAGCACCTTCCGGACGGGGAAATAAACTTGCCGTAGTGCAAGCATGTTTGGAGGATAATGAAGTTTCTGCATTCTCTCTGTCTCAAAAGCCTCTCCCTGTGCTAGCAGGATTATGTCAGTCAACGCAACACAACAAAGAATTGATTTTTGGCACTGAAACATGTGACTCCGCCTATTCAGTTGACAGGTTACCATCTCTTCCTGGTGATCTCAATTTCATCCCTAACCACACGAGCGCTCAGGAGCTTGCAGGCAATTTATTGGAAGGTATTTCAGATAGTTCTAGTAGCAGTCAGAGCTATCATGCTAAAAAATCAAGGAGAGATGCAACATCACACGAGATGGTTGACCATGCCTCAATTAAGAAAACCACTGGTGAATTTCCATCAGCAGAACAAACACCAGAGCCTCATAATGAATCAGCTATCATTGCGGTGACGCGAGAGATATCCTTAGCTAGCAGAGATCAGGTAGGAGCGATTAACATGCCCGCCATGCATACTATTTCCCCAGTTCGAGAGAAATCTGGAGCTGTAAACATGGACACAGCCATTGTTTCCAAATGGAAGGCAAATAATTCTGATAACCTCAATACTTTTGAGTCCAAGAGAAATAAGTTGGACGCAACAGGCAGCGCTCTTTTCCTTCTTAATTCATCTCTCTCTTGCTCTTTTTTTTTTAGTCAGTAATATCTGTGGCCTTCACTCTATTTTTTATACAGCCGAACCCAATGAGATCGAACTGGCAGCTAAGTCCGAGCAGCTATGGTTAGAAATGAGCAAGTGGCCAGAACATTTGCGACAGGGGTGCACATGAATGTCAATGTCAACGAGAATATATGTTATGGTAATCTTGACACTCAGCAGCCAGTGTGCATGCCGAAGTATATTGACGTCTCAATGTCACGCTACTTGGACTATGCACGTAGAGACTTTGATCGTTTCCAGAGGCGGCTATGTGATCGTCCTTTTAACAAAGATGTTGTGATCACGGAGATAAATGAGACTCTGAAATTATGGGGCGAATGGTTTAAACCACCGCCGCCGGAGATACAAAAGCTTATGAGTGGATTCAGCACTCTAAGAGAGGCTCTTTCCGAGGACTCAAAGTTATCAGTTGCAGGTCTCATTGCACAGCAGGCTGAAATACGTCAGATAGCTGAAGCCACAAACACTTCTTATGATGCTATATCTATCAGGTGTTCCTCAATGGTCAAAATTACTAAAATCCTCCAAGATCAACTCAGTTCACATGAGCATAAGTTGAATCAACAGTCCTCACAAGCCCAGGAATTGCGGGAACAAATAGAACAGTTGACTTCCCAACTTAAGGAAGTAGAGGCTAATTGCGCCCAGGAAACTCTTATGAAAGAAGAAATTTCTCGTCGCTTAACCCAACACAATGAGCGTTTATTAAAGGCCATTGAATTTCAATGTGAATTTGAAGCATCTTCTTCCCGGAGCCAGAACCAACTTCAGGATGTTGAAGCTTCTATTGCTAATTTCACTGATCAAGATGGAGATGGACTTAGTAGACGTGTCCACTCTCTACTCGATTTCTTTGCATCATGTACCTCTGGATTATGAACACATGTACGTTCAGTTTTTTTTTTGTTAGCATCTCACTTATGTAATGCTAGAGACCTATTACCAAGAACTGTATGCATGTGAAACTTTAGCAACAGTCTTTTTCTCCCCTTTTTTCTTGCCATCCAGAGAGTAATTATCATGATAGCCGAATGGCAAACTAGCGAGTCGACTTCCCTTCCTTTTTAGCTATGCTCGTGTGGCCAGCTAAAGCACAGGGCACCGTATTGAAGGCTTGAGTGTGCTGTGTATCTTCATAATTAATCTTGTAAACATCCATACTAACAAAATATTGTAGCTGGCATTAGCGCGATCAACTAAAAGCAAATAATATTGCAGCGTAAGATCATGCCACAATTTCAACAATCTGTGTTTGTGATCAGATGGTAAACGTTAGCTAGTACATTGGTGACTAGACAAAGCTTTGGATGCCATTGCGTAGAACCATACAATAGCTTTCTAATAATCAGCATGAAAGTTCTAGTCAGTGCTCACACGACCAACGTGTGCACGATAGAAACATTAGCTAGCACTTACATGGCTAGTCAAAACGTCGGATGCCATTGCGTAGAATCATACAATAGCTTTCAATAATTATTGTGGACTTTAAACCAGCACTTGCATAGCCAGCTTTAATAAATAGATTGCTGCCGCGTAAAACCATGCGACAACTCTCTAGTAATTGGTGTGATAAGTTCTAGCCGGTATTTATGAGACCAGCTAAAACATGATATGCTATTGCGCAAGACCATGCGACAGCTTACATTAACAGTGAGGATATGATGTTGTTGTGGAAGACCATGCAACTTCCTAGTACTCAGTATGCCTGTGGGCGATAAGCTGATAAATCTTTTAGCTAGAGCTAGCACGCCTAGCTAAAAAAAATTAGAGGGATATTTATTGCGTAATGCCATGCACAACTTCCCAATAATCAATCATTGAGTTCGTGGATTGTGAATACAGGAAAGGGCGAATATCCATGCCGCAATCTTCTAACATGTCCACATCAAACGATCTTCAGTTTCATTGCGGCTAAGTAAATTAGTGCCAGGCAATGAGAACTTTTATCGAGACAAATGCGACCAAAAGTAACGGTGCCAGCCATCAGCCCCGACATGCTAATCTTTTAATTTCATTGCGACTAATACAATAGTGCCAGCCAATGAAAATTTGTCATGTAGATAGATGAAACCATGCAATGGTGCCAGCCATCAATCTTGACATAATCCACAAGATCCACAATCATCGCACTGGCCTGCTTCACTGCTTCAGATAGTATGCTCATGTCCGAAATATCATAGACATGTCCAGTAATTTGTTTGAGCTAAAATCTTGTAATGGTGTAGTCATCATGTGGGATGATGTTGAGGACTTTGATGTCCTTTCATTCATGCTTGCCTTCTTTTCAAAGCAAAGAAAAAGAAAAGCAGAGATAGACAAAAAGGCGACAAATATATTTCTTTAAAAGACCAGCGATGTTGCAACATGAAAAAATGTAGGAGAAAAATGAGAGATATGGAGCATAGACCTTTTTTAAAAAAAATGTTGGCTTTCCGTTAATCACCAAGCTATGCAGCAGCCAACAAAGAGTGACATCAAAGGGCATGTTTCTCTGTGTCTTCTCATTATCAACAATATTTCCACATGTACCTTGGCTCCCTCGTGATATTTGTGTATTGAAGACTTGCACTTCGTCAGGACTTTCTAGAGCTAGTAAAATCATCACCAATCCTCCCTTTAGGCATGTGACTCACACCTTCAACCTCTGTCCAGCGGGAGATGTAGGATATGGCTATAATCTTAGGGTATGGGTTGGGTACAACGGATATGTCATTTTTTCTTTGCCATTACTTTTGCCGAGGTTGGTGGATAAGTACCCTCCACCTTCATTTTGCTTCACTTGGAACTTGATTTTTTTCATCGTCTTCAATGCTTGATTGTTAGAGATTTATCGCATAGGGACTACATCTTTGGTAACCCCTTTTGACTTTAATAGCTTCACCATATTTGCTTGCTTGGTACTTGCAGTGAATTTGGAGAGTAGCTTCCAACTTTTGGTGACTAAAAATCCTCGCTGGCTTTTTTTTATTTATTCAAAGGACCCTCGTTAATACCTCATAGGGTGGCATGTGGCTCCACATTAGACAAGACTTTTGTCAAGCTAGGTAGCCCTTTCATATTTTTTTCCGCTATAGTTTCCCTCGAGGCTTGGCATTTCCCATGAACCGGACAAAAGCAGAAGGCATGATATGAACCCACAACTCTCAGAATCAGATCGGATCAAAATTCCAATAAGCTCTTTTTGTCCCTTGTTGATGCCAGCCACGTGCTTTGTGTTGAGGTTGCTGCACTACAAGTTAGATCAGTTGGGACATTTCCTGTCCAGGGTCACACCCACTGACAACACTAACTATCGGCCAACTTGGTGACATGTACGAGAAAAACCTCTTGATGTGGGACTATGAGTCCATATTTTTTTTGAAAGAAAAAGATAAAATATAAAAAGAAAATAAAAGGACAAATTGCATCAACAGTTGGTCAAGCAAAATTTTTCTTTACGTACCTCTCATTAATCGGGGGCATGGGATGAATACCTTGATGATCCACCAGTTGTTATGCACCACCATCCTATACTTGTTTAATAATAAATGGTTCTTCCAACTTTGATTCAAACTTTCCTTTCGTCTTATGTGTTATGATGATTGGACGCCGAAGTACAAGCGTGAGTTCACCATTTCAGAACAATTGTCATTTAACCAGCTCATCACAAGCCCTCGCCATGTTCTAGTGATACGATTCTAGATTTTGAACAGCTTCAAGATGTATTTCTTCTAAGGCATCAAGTTCTTGAAACCAGAGTCAAATTTGCCCACCATTTGTAATCTTGTGGAAATAAAGATGCTATAGCGAAAAGCCATGCCATAGTCTTGTGGAAATAAATGTGTTATGGCGAAAATACATGCCACGCTTGTGGGATAAAATAGATATACTATAGCAAAAATCCATACCATAGTCTTCTGAATAAATAGATATACTACAGCGATAATCCATGCCATAGTTTTGTGAATAAATGATATACTATAGCGAAAATTCATACCATAGTTTTGTGAATAAATAGATATACTATAGCGAAGATCCATACCATAGTTTTGTGGAAACAAATGTGTTGTAGCGAAAACCCATGCCACATTTATGGGATAAAAAAGAATATATGTGTTACGGTGGAAGCCCATATTTGTAGAAAGCAATAGATATATTGTGGCAGAAACCCATGCCATACTTATACAGGACGAATTACATAGACTATAGCGAAAATCCATTCCATAGTATTGTGGACAGAAATAGGTGTGCTATGGTGAAAACTCATACCATACATGTAGGGAAAAAATACTATAGCGAAAATCCATGCCATAGTTGCATGAGCTAGATCATAAGACTCATGGAAAGCGTGTAAGAATTGCTTGTTCTTACTTCAATTGATTTTTTAGCAATGCATTTCTACATGTAACTTGTAGGGTGTAGCCCAGTGCTTCAAGATGCCAATAGGCCACAAGAAAGATTAGATTTGGCATGGTAGTAACAGCGCCATATCAATATATGAAATGATGGTGCTTTGCAGCTACAATGTCTTGCTGTTTTCAACAATGCATTCAAAGATATTGTAATAATAATGACTTGATAAGAAGCCATACTTTTACTTGGTATTGAATCAAGAGAGATAAATATGTCGGTGGACTCATCATTACAATGTGGTTACTTTTCATGCCAACCGTTTCACCACATAGAACTAAGATGCATGAATAGGAGAGTAGGCAATTGCCCCCAGCTCCTGGGTAATCTTGGCCATGTGGGCCGTGTTAAACGGGCAGGCACGAGGCCCGTTAGATTTGGCCCGGCATGAGCACGACCCGGCCCGGTGGCCAAACTGGCTGTGCCGGCCTGAAGCCCGTCCTGGGCCGTGCCGGGGCTTGGGTTCAAGTCCAGTGGGCCGGCTCGAGCACAGCCTGTCAAATCCGGCCCGATCGGCCCGTTGCTAGGCCCGACAGGGCAGGTGGGCCGTGGCACGTACGGGCACAGCCCAAGTGGCCCGTTGGGCGGCCTGCCAGGTCGGCTGCCCCCGGCCTCTCGGCTGGGCTGGCTCCCGCACCGCCCCCCCCGCCCCACCCCCCCCCCCC
>BCLF01000085.1:879067-896019 GCA_001602275.1 Zoysia japonica | reverse complement strand
CGCCCCCATATAAAAACCCTGCGCGGCCTCCCCCAACCCTAGACCCCTCATTTCTTTCCCACACGCCGCGCCCCCACCCGACTCCCTGGCTCCCAGGCGTCCCCGCCCCGACCCTTTGGCCCTTGCCGCCGGTCGCCGTCGCGCATCGCCCCCACCATCATCAAGATCTCGACCGCGCACCGCAACGGTAACCCTAACCCTCCACCGCCGCTCGGTGCCACTTCGCTGCCGGTCGCCACTGCCTCTGGCCCTCTACCCCATGGCTGCCGGTACCCTTGGACACCTAGGCTCCATGTCGTCGTTGTCAATCTAATTGAGTTTGTGCCCTTGTGGATCTAAGAACCGGGCGCGTCGTCGAGCGTGTCGTCTCCGATGGCGGGCTCCATCAACGACACCCTGCAGGCTGCCGGTTTGCGGGGTGATGATGAGGACAACATCACCGTCGGAGCCGAGGCCCTGTTTGGGTCCAATGCTGCTACTGTAGATGTCGACGCGAGCCCGACAGTGAGCACCGCCGGCAACAAGTCACGGGCGAGGGTTTCCATATCTGATGTCTGGCTCGATATGAAGGAGCTCAAGTGAGTCATCAATGGTAAGATGCTCAGGTATGGTGCTCGATGCAGGTACTGTAAATCTAAACTATCTGCTTCATCTACCGGTGGCACTGGTCATCTACGTTGCCATGTAAAGTCATGCAAAAAGAAGGCCCTCGCAGGTAGCTCATCTTCTCAACCTTCTCTGCATTTTAGTGATGATGATAGTGTTCAAGGTTTCATTTATAATCCTGAGGTTGCTAGATCTGAACTTTATCGATTAATTGCTAGACTTGATCTGCCTGTTAGTATTGGTGAACAACCTGCATTTGAAGATTACATTAGGAATGCACATAATCCTCGCTTTAGACATGTTTCTAGGCAGACTACTACTAGAGATCTTGAGAAATATTTTGAATTGAAAAAATTAGTTGTGGTTGATTTGTTGAATCTAGCTACTTGTGTGTGTTTGACTTCTAATATATGGTCTGGCAATGTTAAGGAGGACTATCTTAGTGTGGTGTTTCATTTTGTCACTGATTGGGAGCTAGAAAAGCGAATTGTTGGTATGAGATTGATTGATTGTTCCCATTCTGGTGTTAATATTGCTGAGCGCATTATGAATGTTGTTTCTGAGTTTAACATGACTTCCAAAGTTTTATCTATCAGACTAGACAATGCTTCTGCTAATAGTGCTGCTGTTGAACATTTAACTCCTTTGATTTCATCATATGTTGACTCTGGTTTGTTGCATCAACGCTGTGCCTGCCATATAATCAATCTGATTGTCAAATCTGGACTAAAAATGATAAAAGATTACATTGAAGACTTTAGAACTGCTATTTTATTTCTCAATTCCTCTAACCAACGCATTGCCTCATATAAAACATTTTGTTTGTCAATGGGGGTTAGACCTCGCAAGTTTGGTTTGGATATAGATGTCAGGTGGAATGCTATATACCTTATGCTCAAACATGTTGTTCCATACAAGGATACCTTCTCTGTGTTCATCCACACTCATTACCCTGGACCATTGCTAACAGAATCTCATTGGTATGTTGCTGAACACATTTTAAAATTTCTAGAACTGTTCTATAGATGCATTGTTTCATTATCTGGTGTTTATTACCCTACATCTCCATTAATGATTCATGCTATTCTTGAGATTGCTGATCATTTGAACCAGTATGAGAATGATGACAAACTTAGAGATGTAATTGTGCCAATGAAAACAAAATTCCTCAAGTACTAGGGTCACATTCCTTTGTTATACTCTTTTGTACTTATCCTGGACCCTTGAGCTAAACTTGCTGGTTTTAACAATGCTCTTCAGTTCATGTCTCAATTATATAACTGTGATTACTCTCTTTACTACACTGAAGTGAAAACTGAACTAACTTGTTTTCTAAATATGAGTTCAAGTTTTGTTCTATAAGATTGCAAAGGCCTCAACCAGTGAACAATGTACCAGGTAAAAAGGTATGCTCATGGAATAGAATATTTGGTAGACCACCTACACCTACCCCAACTCCTACTGTTGTGCCTGTTCCATCTGTTTCTAACCCTATATTAACTTCCAATGCTTTTGAATTATTCACTTATTTGGAAAGTGACACTGTTCCAGTTTGATGATTCATTCAATTTGCCTAGATGGTGGTAGGATCATAAAAGAACTTATCCTGTGCTCTCAATTTTAGCTAAAGATATCATGACTATACATGTTTCCACTATCTCTTCAGAATCTGCCTTTTCTTTATGTGGCAGGCGGATCGAGGAACGTCGTCGAAGTCTCACACCTGAACACGTGGATATGTTATCGCTGCTGAAGGACTGGGAGCAAGGTGATGCTCGGCAACAACACAATATGGAGAATGCCGAACTTGTGAAGAAGATGGAAAACTTTTTCCTCGATGCTTCTGGTTCTGGTTCTGGTTCTGTTCTTGGACTTGTTCTTTGATGATAATCATGTTACTTTTGTAAGATCACTAAAAGAGGCTGGCTGTACTCTTTTTTCCTTTAGGATTTTGTCCCCATGTAGTTGAAATGGGGTTTTACCTAAAGGTTTTTAATGAGGCAGCCCTTTTGTAATTTAGCCTCTTTTTAAAGCATTGTGATCTGAACACTGAACTCTGAACTTTAGCTCCTTTGCGAGTTGAGATTCTATAATGTGATCTGAACTCTGAACTTCAGAACTTGTGTCTTTTGAGTTGTGACTCTAAATTTCAGAAATTGTGAGTCTGTGACTGTTCCTGAACAATTGATCAAGTCTTGTGATTCTGAATTTCTGATATGATTAGGTGATTGAACAATTGATTATGGTTCTGAACAATTGATTGATTTGAGCATATGATTCAGATATGAATTTTGAGATGAATATGATTTTTTTTCATGTATAATCAGCTTTGAGATGAATATGAATATGATTCTGGATGAAATTTGAGGCTGTTTGAGGGGTTTTTTTTTATTTATTAGCAACCGGGCCTCGTGCCGGCCCGTCGGGCCGTTTGGCTCGGCATGGCCTGTTTAAAAGTTGGTGTGCCGTGCCTGGGCCGAAGGAACTGGCCCGCGGGCTGGCACAGCACGGCCGGCAGGCTAATCGTGCCGTGCCGTGCCTGCTGAAAAATGTCTCGAGCCCGGGCGGGCCAAGGCCGTGCCGGCCCGGCACGGCCTGTTGGCCAGGTCTACTCCTGGGTAACAAAGGGACTGTTTCTCTCTTTTTTTTTAAGGCCCAAAGCGACATCGATGAGCCTTCGAGATCTTTATGTGTAAAATCTTTTGTGGACATTGAGAGCACGATTACTTAACTTGCCAGATCTTTGATCACTCGTACGTTATCAAAATGAAACACTACGTTTGTGAGTGCACATGTTGAGTCGCATGTCTTGAGATCATACTCTGTTTAGAAGTGTCAGAGATTTATTTCTTCAATGGTAGCATTGGGTCATAAAATGATCAACCAATGCTATTGTGTCACCATTCAGGTAGTATCTTCTACCCCAAGAACTGTATTGCTCTTGATCAAGTGAGACTGGCTGTCGTTCTCCACATGCACGTGAATTTAATTGGCCGGGATGGTAACATCGGCTGTTTTGTATTGCTAAAAGAATGTTGTAAAGAACCCTCTTGTTGAGCTAAAGTTCTCTGATCATATTGGGGACAATGGCTTGAGGTGTGACACGTCATGCCCCTGGTTTTGATGATTCAACTTCACGATCATAATCACCATAATAAACGCGAGTACACCCCCATTCTGTGTATCACGCTTGGACGTGTGAGATGGACAGCCAGGGGAGAGAACTAGACCTGCCCCATGTTGGCACGGTGGATTTGCGGCCTTGGAGTTGCTGCTCAAGTTGCAACAATTGATCTCGTAGTTGTTGGAACAGTTGTGGCCAGTTCAATATGCGGTGTTGCCAATTCACTTAGGAATGTAACAAATTAATTCTTATCAGGGCCATCATCAAGTGGGCATAGGCTACACTGTCGGCCATAGATCTGTGCAGCTTGGAAGATGAGCCGGATGTTTTATGATGCATGTCCAAAACATATTCATTATGGCTTCTTTCAAGAGCTTCCTTTCTTTTTAACTCATACGCTGTCTTGCTTTCGACGAGAGCACATTCATTAAACCTGGGTGCTCGGACCCGTACGAGCCTTCATTAAATATTTGTATTAAGCAACTTGATCACTCTATGCAACATGCAGTTTCATTTTAGCCTCCCTTCATGGAATTATATTGCCTCTGGACTGGGCTTTATGTGCCGACAAGGATAGCTTGCAAGCAACATTATTGAGTGTAATGAGTATCTTGATTTGTAGTGCTATGCAACACTAGGCTTCTCTGATTTTTTTTTTTTTAGAATATTACGAGCTTCTCCTATTGTAATTTGTCTTTGATCTCTAGTCTCGACAGCTTCAGCTTTGTGATCTCATCTCGACAGCTTTAGCTTTGAGAGTGCTAGATAGAACATGATCTTCAATGTGATTATAGTATCTTGCCCCTATACTCGAATACTGCACTGAAGGGTTTGTCTGAGTCGAGCTGAATTAAATTTCATAGCTTCATCAGCAGTGATAGTGAGGAAGGGCTCTCCTTGCAAGCGCGAATCCTTCAATTAGTATGCCTTATGATAATGATTTGTACAAAAGGACATGTAACTTGAAAATCGGGAGTCTATAAGTACGGGGGGGGGGGGGTGCTATCTTTGTTTTTACAGCCAATGCACATAGACTTTCGTTTTATTGTAACACATACAACAACTATAGCATGTCGAACGAGTTTGATTATTGTTCCTCAAACTCTTTGTTTGTACTTCATTGAGCAGCTTTGTTTACTTAGTAAGCATTGCCCCAATATAGTAATACTCATAACAGTCACAATGTTTATTGCCCCCTGTCATTTTTTAACATAATGGCAGGAACTTAATTGTTTCTCCGAATCGTGATGTGCTATTTTTTATTATATATCACAACCATGTACACAAATCATCATTTTTTATTGTCCCATGCTGATTAGCCATGGCGATTGTAACTATGATGTAGCAAGCCATTTGACTAAATTAGAGCTCGTAAATCATGGATCATAACCCTCATGGTAAGTAAAAATATCATGCCGAGTTAGTGCAGCATGCAGATTGGCTAATCGTCCTCAATATCCTTGTTTATTTCAGCAAGCAGCTTTATTTACTAGCAAACATCACCCCAATGCAGTAATAGCGACATGCTAATATATAGTCATAACAGTCACGCAATGTTTATTGGCCCCTGTTAGTTTTTTTTTTCAAACTCATGGCACGAACTATACATGATGCACAACAGAACTTTCTTGCTCATCGTCAAATATTGAATGGCCATCACAATGGTAACCAGAACATGTGGAGAGAGATATTATGTACATAAAAAGAACAAGAGATCCTGCTAATTTGAAATTGCTCGTTTGGCTAGAATGATGTCCATCCAGAGAAAAAAAATGTCAAGCTATTTTTATAAATAGCAATAGAGCATGCTAGTTGGCAAATCCTTCATTACGCCAATATCTCTCTTTTTTAGCAAGTAGTTTTGTCAAAGAGCAAACATCGTCCAATTGAACATAAAGATGACCAACTGATGAAGAATATTGTGATCAACCATTGAAGCGCAGCAAAGATGGGAGGAGAATCAGGTCCCACCGGGCGTGCCATTTTGTTGGTGAAAACAAAATGAAGACAAAAAATAGTAAAAGAGGCAAAGGAGCCATATATTTCATGAATCATGTGATCTACAAAATACATGATTCACAATGACTCTGTCTTCTTTTGTCTTCTGCGTCGATGTTTAAGGAGATATCTGACTGAAGTGATTGCGTAGTTCACTGATTCCTGAGGCCATGTAGGGCTCGTCCGATTAATTACATCTACAGAGTGAGTCTATAGAAAACCTCCGATTAAACTGTGCGCAATGGTCATTTCTTCATATATAGTGTTGCTTGTCCATATATAATATATGGTGGTGAAACGCAAGTGATGCCGAGTTCTGTCACAACAATGCCATCTACATGTCGGGTGTGAACGGAATATATTGATGAAGAGGATGACTTTGGCCTCGTCGGTGCCCAGTCATGTGTACGTCGGTCTTCATCTACTCGGACGGGTGTGTGTTGCCTTCGTCTCGTCGGTGCCCAGCAATGTGTCCGATCCCGTTGCATGGGACGTAGAGATAGAGTAGTGACTTTAGCTTCATCATTACTTGCCATAATTCTTGTCTAGCCCTCGTCGGTACTAGACATAGAATAATGAATACAATAATGAGTGTCGACATATGCAGCAACATGGACTTTTGTTGGATGATGCTATACTTGCAAGAATAGTGATGACCAAATATATAACACGTTGAAGCAATATGGCTCTTCTGACATTGATCGTGTTGGCCAATAGTTGATTCTCGGTGAACCATGCTCAAGGACAATAACCACATCTCTTGTGTTATATGTTAATCGACTAACTCTCTGTATATGAAATCACAGATGGATGATAGTCATCTCTTGAACTAAGATACATGGGCATGATAATCACGCATCAACACTCTGTATGATCAAATTGATATCTTAGACACTCTATCATGGGAACAGGAGACTGGCAAGCACATGTTTCATGCCAAGTTGTGTGAAAACATTTACGATCTGGGCTGAATACTATTCTGCAGAGGTTCACAAAATCCAGGTTTCCAAACATCAGCGAGTGGAGTATACCATATATTCCTTTGGCTTATCAAAGCATTAATAACAATTGTGCATTCTTTTGCATAAAGTTTATTGAACATTATGATCCTGAACCTCGTGCACTCAATGCTCTTGTTGAAACAGTTAAGTGTTCCTATTTCACCTATTTGACTCTTTTCTTTTTACCATGTTCTGTTTTTTTAATTTACTACCATTTGTGCAGTGCCGGGGCTGCGAGTATAGGGCAGAATACCTCAACTACCTCATGTTCCACAAGTTGAATGAAGCTCCAAGGCCCTTTGTAAAGCATATCGAGGAGTATTCTTCGAGTTGCATGGAGGGAGAATCTCAAGAGTAGTATTCTATAGAATCACTTGTGCAAAAGAAAACATTGTGTGGACTTTGTCTTTCGTTGTGAAATAGAATCTGTTGTGTATATCTTTTGGTTTATGTGTACGGAATGCAAAGTAGCTGGTTCCACAAATTTATATGATGTTCAGTAACTTTCTGACAATGTTAAGTAACTTTTTTGAATATAATGTGGCTTATTCTAGGAATGTGTGTTTGTAAATAATGTTCAGTAATTTTACTTCCTTAATCATGGAAATTCATCACAACGTTCGATAATTTTCTAGCTATTGTTCACAATGTGTCAGCCATTCTGAAAATGGATCACTTTAATATTTTATGTACGAAATTGAAAAGATTAACTACGAAATTTAGAAGAATAGCTGTACTGTTTTTTATTTAAGTTCAGTAATTTTTCAATAAATGTTAAGTAATTTATCATGAGCATAAGTTAAATAGCGGATACAAAGAAAATGAACAAACAAGTATCTTTGTTGAAAATATTAACTACATACATAGACAACGATTTAATAATTCACACTCTATATTTTGTAACGCCTTGTTTCTTATTACAGTATGTCACATATTCAGTAATTTCCTATAAACTTCAGTAATATCTACATCAGCAGCTGGGTTTGCATATATGTCTGTAGAAATCACATGCATCAGAGAGTAACAATTTCATCACACGTCAGATAGTGATTCGCTAGTGTCAAATTCTCCCCATTCTTCGTTTGTTGATGTCCTGTCAGAAATATATTTGGCATTACGTGATGTTCTTGTTCCACCAGTACCTCCACCACGTCCAGTCTTCAAAGAACTTCTAGTCCTGCTCAGTAAACATTGACAGTAATGCAGAAATTTGTTTCAGTAAACATTTAGCCATAATTGTTGTTCCCTTTTAGCAATTTTTTTCTACCCCCCTTCGAATGTTTTCTTCCTACCCTATATCACTCAGTAACTATTAAATTACCCACATTAAAGATTTTATAATTAAGTGACTAGTTATGTGTTTGTCATTCAGTAAAAGTAATTATTTAGTATCTAGTGCTCTGTTACCCATTAACTATGCATTACATCGAGTAACAAGTCAAAGGGATGATGTTGGTATAGATATACTTACAATGTTTTCTCTGTGTTAATCTCATGATTAAGTTGAGCATCCTTCTCCATACCCATTGCTTCTCTTGTTTCTCATTCCATGACCACTTCCCCTTGACCTTCCTCTTGGTCTTTTAGTGACACCTCTTGAAGCCTTCATTTGAGCTCTGTCACATGTGGCTGCATTGTGCCCTGTGTCAAACAGACCACATTTGCCGCTCTTTCTTTGCTTTTTTCTTTTGTCATGTGGGAAATGAGGTTGTGCAACTCCCATTTCTGTCCCTCTCTTTCTGTTGCCTTTTGTGGTTGACACTGGTGGTGCGGATGCTGATACATTTGCTTCTTCGTGTTCAGTATTTGTTGCATTGCTGTGTGGTTTAGGTGATGTGTTTGTCTCCTAGATCAAGTGCACTTACAAGACCTATATCTGATCGTATTGCATCTAATACTGCAATTGCATCCCTGATTATAGCTTTTTTCCTTGTCAATTGCCTGTTCATTAATGTTTCTATTACAATACAGTCAGTAATAAGAACTTCAGTAATTTCCAAAAAGAGTTTCAAATCCTTACCTGTGAGGACCTTATGGCAGACCTTTGTAACTTGAAAAGGTCTGCAAGTATGGATGTGGTTCGATGAGCTTCCGTGTCACCATCTGGCCCAAAAAACATCTTGTAGTGCCTGTCAAATGGTATACCTTGATACGATTATCTTGTATAGTGCTTCAGGATATACGTTGAAGGTATACGCCCCACACAAAGGTGTGTGAACATGCAGACCAGATGGAGGGAAGAAAAGCCCTGCTTCATAAATATACGTTAATAATAGGAGCAAATCTTTATGTTTTTGTATGGTTACTGGATGCAATAATTTTTTTTACAAACCTGTGTGCTCCCAGGTCATGTGTTCACAGCTGAATACAGCTTTTTCAGGGGCATCTTCATCGTATATCGCTTTATCTTTGAAGACATGCTAGAGCCATGTGAAGTTAGTTTCCATCTTTTGATGTTCGACAAAGTAGTAGCCGCTCCGTTTCAATGTTTTCGCGCACTTTGAAATTTGTGCTTGACTTCACGGTGTTTTTAAATCTGTTATACATATTTTCCGTGTACACCTTGCTTAGTTGTACTTCATAGCTATAATATGTTGAAGTTAGTTGTTTTGACTGTAGGGAGAAAAGGTTGATGTCAGTAATTCTATTTTGAAGACATGTTTTTTTTTACAAAACAACATAGCCATATCTGTGAGTGGCACTTTTCCCTCATTTCATTTTCATTAGTGTGATCAAGTACATCTAGAAATGTTTTTGCAAATTCATGGATTGGCGTTGAGTTGTCTACATATCCACTTTTCATAGTTCTGTTTACACTTTCACTCCATTGGGTAGATTAGATGGTGCTGCAGAAAACTTCTTTGAAGTAAGCGTCAATCCAAATTTTTCTTTCATTATAAAGCTTCTGCATTGTTATCATCTCTTTCAAGTTAAATTCTTGCTCCATCAGTCTCCATGCAGCTTCAAACTCTGCTAGATTTATGATTGAGGTGAGCCTATCCTTTAGCTTTGGTTGCTGGTCATACATTTGGCACAAAATGTCCTTGTACTTCCTGAGCATGTGCCACCGGCAAAATCTGTAAAATGTATTAAGGAATATGCTGCTTATCGCCTTCTCCATGGCATTATCTTGATCTATAGCAGACAACAATAAGTGTTTGAGTCTGATCAAATACATCATCTTCAGTAACTACTGTTATATATTTCAGTAATTATTTTATTCCTTAGACTGGTGAAATAGATAAATTTCAGTAACTACTTCTGTATAGTGTTCAGTAATTTTGTTTTAGCATATCTATTCAGAATACAACGAGTAGTTTTTCTATCTGTGAAAATTGTTATGAGATCTTTGTTGTTCATGCACATCCTCAACTGCTGAAATACCCATTCAAATGTATCCGTGCGTTCATTCCTTATCAATGCTTGTGCCTACACTACATTTTGTAGTTGATTGTTACATCCCATAAACATAGCCAGTGGCATGGAGTACCTATTGGTTCTGTATGTTGTGTCAAATGTAATGACATCACCATAATCTGAAAAAAGGGTCATTCATGAGTCATTTTTTGTTTTGAATTATGATATTGTATCTACAGTTAGTTTTTGTTACTTTTATAGTTCCCTTGTTGGCTAGCATGGCTCCAAAACACATTTTTCACCACATTTTAACTGTCAACTTGAAATTTGTAATAGAATTGTGGGTTGTTTTTTTTTTGCATTCGTTGAAGAATTCTAGCAGCTTTGAGATATAGTCTTCCACCCAGGGTTCGCAAAACCGCAGTTTACCACGCGGTTTTCGTGAAAACCACCCAAACCGCTCCGGTCTGGTTTGGGCGGTTTAGCGGTTTTCGAATTCAAATTTTTTTGAATTTTGAAAATTTGGTAGATTTCAAAATAAAAAATATGTAAAACAACTAGATGAAAAATGCAACATCTTGGTTGAATCAGTTTTTAAAACTATTTTGATTTTGGTGACGAAAAAATTCGAGGAAAATTGGATAGAAAATATATAAGCAAACCTTATCTTTAACACCACCTCAACAGCCATTCTCCCCTCTCCCCTTTCCCCGTCCGCCCGTTGCCACCGCGCCGTCCGCCGCCCGCACGCCGAAAACCGCGTCGGAGCAGCGGCTAGCCGCACGCGCTGCGGCTGCTCCGCAGGCCGCCCGGTTGGAGCGGTTAGCCGCGCGGCTCGGGCAGTTAGCCGGCTCCACCGGGAAACTGCGCGATTTGCGCGGTAAGTCGCCCGATTAGCGCGAAAAGCCGTCCGATCTAGTGGGTTTTCGTGGCAGAGAAGGTGAGATGGTTGTTTTTGTGTTTTTTGTTCAAATATTGGTCGATTTGTTAGCAAATTTAGAACATAGTTGGTCATTTCCAGGAATTGTTGGTTGTAAGATGTCAGATCAGTCCGATTCGGTTTGGGAGCACGGGGACAACGTGTATCCCGAGTTTCGTTGCAAATATTGCAAGGCCGTGAAGAGAGGAGGTGGTGCCACACGATTGAAGCAACACTTGGCACATCGTGGAAACAGCGTACTTGGTGTCCTCATGTTCCCACGGACGTGCGGGACTATTTTCGCCGGGAGCTTGATAGAACCGCCGAGCAGAGGAAAGACCAAGCTAAACAGACCCTCAGATAGCACTAGGTTGCAGGTCGAGGAAATGTCAATGAGGAGGACAATGAGGATGCAGGCTGCCATGAGGTTATCTAGAGAGGAGGAGAAATTCCGACAGCGTCAGCGTTCGTATGGTGGTCAGTTCGAGAGTGGTGATGCTGGTGCTGGTTCATCGTAAGGTGCTTCTGGTTCGTCGCAGGGAGGCGGTGGGTCTGGATTGTTTGGTATGATGAGGAGGTCCGCATCACAAAGGTCAGGTAATGAACGGATTCAAACTAGGATCGATACAGGTCTATGGACTGCGAAGAGCAAGCTAGCAAAGTCGGCCATTGGACGCGCATGGTCAAAAAAATTTAATACAGAAGCCATCTCTGCTAGAAAAATCGATAGTCTGTACTTTGTTAGTGCTATAAAGGAGACACAGATGGGGTATGAGACCTTTATTTTATTGTATTACATGTTTCGTTATATGTTATCATATTTATGTCGTGTGTCATGATGTTTGCAGGTGAGTGCGTGCCTAGCCCAACTGGGAGGGAAATAGATGGCACGTATCTTGATGCTAACGAGCAAGACATCAAGAAAGAATTCGATAAATTCAAGATGGAGTGGCCGATGTACGGTGTCATGATTATGTGTGACTCTTGGACTGGCCCTACAGGGATGAGCTTGATAAACTTTATGATCTACTGTAACGGTGTTATGTTTTTTCACAACTCATGTGATGTTACTAGGCACAGCCAATCTACGGACTTTATATTCAAGGTACGAGACATCTGTTTATTCTATGGCACTATTTTTTTATTTGTACCTATGATATTTGAACAATGAAGCGTTCTTGTGAACTATTTGTTTTATTTGTACCTATGATATTTTGAACAATGAAACGTTCTTGTGCAGGAAATGAATAAGGTATGCATTGATGTAGGTGCAGACAATATTGTGCAGTTTATTACAGACAATGGTTCAAATTATAAAAAGGCGTGCAAGCTGCTAATAAATAAGTATTCTCATGTTGTCTGCCAACCATGTGTGGCACATATAATCAACCTGATGCTAAAGGCTATTGTTGAGTTTCCAAAGCATAAAGCTATGATACAGTCGGCTCGCAACATTTCTCGTTGGTTGTATAATCATAATCAGTTGCACTCTATGATGACCAATGCTATCGGTGGTGAGTTGATAAGATTGAATGCAACACGTTTTGGAACAAACTACATGTTTCTTGAGAGTATGCTTCATCGGAGAGAAAAATTCATGGCATGGATGGGTTCTGAGACATTTTTAAATAGTAGATTTGCTAATACTGAGGACGGAAGGCATACTCACTCCTGCCTAGCAAGCATGTCATGGTGGGATTCAATGAAACATGTGGTAGATGCGGTGCAATCTTTGTATGCGTTTCTTTGGTTTGCTGATCAAGACAAGAGCCTTACCTTGAGTGAAGTACTTCTCAGATATCATTTATGTAAAAATGAGTATGAAGCAATTTATAGGAATGATGAGCGAGAGATGCAGAGGTACATGGACATTATAAATCGTAGGATGGTGGACATTTGCAATGATACCTTTGTGAATGCAGGTAATACGTACTTACGAAAAAATATTATTGCATTTTTTGTTTCTACTGCAACAAAATCTAACTATTGTTATATGTGCAGCTGGATCTTTGAACCCAAGAAGTCACTATTCTTACGGGATGCGTCGAAATATGATGAACGATATTCGAGAGGCATTTACAAGCATAGCATCAACCGACTTGTGTGTGCAGGCCCTGCAGGAGGCGGAAATTTTTAGAAGAAAACAAGGTTCATTCGGCACTGAGTTGGTCAACAGGATGGCAGTGGATAAGAATACTTCTCCTGCAGCTTGGTGGAACATGTTTGGAGGTGACACACCTCATCTCCAGCAGCTTGCATTACGGATAGTCTCACAGTGTGCATCATCTAGTGGTTGTGAGCGCAACTGGAATACATTTGCATTGATCCACACGAAGGTGCATAACAGATTATCTCATGAGAAATTGCATAAGCTAGTGTATGTTAACTACAACCTTCGGATCCATATGCGTGATGTTTCATGGACATATAAGCCACTAGAAGCCGATCCATTTGATCGTCTCATGTGGGTGATACTCATGTAGGCAACAGAAACGTTCAAAGTGCAAGACAGAAAAAAAAGTGGTAAAAAGATGAGGTTAAGAAGCAAAGGAAAAGGTAAGAATGTAAATAGTGACGACTCCACAGATTCTGCAGACGCCAGACGAAGCCCACTTTACCAGGAATCAAATGATAGCAGCTCCCGGACAACATCTGGAGACCCACCAGGCAGTATGGTTCCTGAGTCATAGGCGCTGGTCACAACTCATCATTTCACAGGTAACAATTTTTTCGCATCATACGATCAATTTTGACTTATTTATCTTACACTTGACTTCTTTTGCAGGTGAGATAGACTATACCCATGCTACACAGGATGAGGACCATGGTGCTCCACAGTCACCAAGGACATCGATGGGGGGAGGTAGCATTACTACGGCACGTACTATTTCACGCCAGACAGTGATTCCTCATACAGCCAAGATAATGAGTACTACAATTATCCGTACAGTGATCATAGCACACAACCTCCCACCACATGGGTCTACCAATGATAAAATTCAGAGTTTTATAACATGTTATACTAACAATGGGAGATAACTACTGCTTAGACGGGACAATCTTAAAATGAATTCAAAGCGGAGTTGTTAGCTACTAGAGGAATTCAACTCCTCTCAAGTGAAGAGTGCGACAATGCATATTTTGATTGGAATACAATCCACAAGTAAAATGTGATTCGAAAATTATGTACGGACTTTGGATTTGTTGTGAATGAACAACATGTATATATGGATTTATTGTGTTCCGAACTTTGAATTTGTTATGAATGAAGAACTGTCTTTTATTTGTGGATGAAGTATGTTATGAATGTTGATATTAAAAGAAATTAGAATAGGTCATGCCCAATTTTCCAGCACTTTTTCATCTAATTTCTTATTTTTCACTAATTTATCGGTTTTCAGATAAATCAAACGGTTTACCGCAAAAATCGCGCGGTTTTCAGCAAAAACCGCTCGGTTTTCGCTGTCACCGGTTTTCAGCAAAACCAAGTGGTTTACCGCTCAAACCGTGCGGTTTACCGTTTTCGAACCGTCCCAAAATTTGAAAATTGAAATTTGAACGAAAAACCGAACGGTTTTCGTCAAACCGCTCCCGCGCGGTTTCCACGGTTCGAACGGTAAGTTAAACCCTGCTTCCACCTCAGTGCAAGCAAGGGCAGCTCTTCTGCAACCAAAATAGCACAACAACAAAATGAAGGACATAACATTTTAATGACAGACACAACATTTTACTGACAAATGCAATTATTTCTTAAGGTTCAGTAATTTCTTGACCTATTTTGAATATATCCTTCTGACATGCTAAAGTTCTTTGAACCTCCTACTAATTCTCTAAGCACATTCATCACATTGACATGTTTTACTTTGGCCCTGGGCATGACATCAATCATATCATCTATTGGCCCTTCTTTCAACTTGTGAGCTCTCATATGTTTGGTCATAGTTGGTGTTCTTGTGAGCTCGTGGTTGTGCTCAAGAACAATCCTTTTGAAGTAGATCGTAGTTCCATCAAATGATATCACAGCACATACCATAGTCTTACACCCTTTTCTCTTTGTTGATATTCCTCTCTTGGGGTTAAACCTAGACTTTTGCTATTATGCCCTGAAGAGGAGCACTCATAGTCTTGGCCACGACCACTATTTCTTGACTTGTTTTTCCTAATGTTGAATCCTGCATGTTCTGAATATATCTTATAGAAGTTGAATGCATCATCCATGCTCACAAAGCACAAGTATAGATTGGGAATGAACTTGGGGTCAATTCTTTGATCCTACATTCAAGTACCATTCAGTAAAATAATATCAGTAATTACTTTCCTCAAATATAAAGTTTTTACATTAGTGTACAATATTACACTTACATGCACAAAGACAGGCTCTTCTTCAGGAGTTATTATATTCTCTGGTGGGACTGGAACCGGCGGTGTCACATTGCTTTGTAACTCATAGGATCTTCGAGCCATCCTGGGCTAATTGATACTCCTTATGTGGGAACTGGAGTTGGTGGTGTCTCTAACACTGTAGCAGCAACAGTTGAGCAGCAGCGATAAATGCAGGAGCAGCAACAGCCGATGATGTTGATTCATTAACCAAAGAGTGTCTCCTTGCTGAAGCAATTACTTTCAACAAATGTGAGACAACTACTGAGGCATTATCTATAGTAGCCTAAGTTTGCTGGTTGATAGGAGCAGCATCATTCTCCATGGGTAAATATTTACTAAAAGTGAAAAAAAAAGAATATTGCTGAATAGATTATAAAAACATTATTTATTAATTATAAAAATAACATCGGTATTTTTCAGTAGAACAACACGGTCCAGTAATTTACAAAAGTTCAGTGCAATTAGTTTAGGTATCAGTAAATTCCAAAAGGTAACACAAGTTCTATTTCAGTAATTTCCAAAACATGAGAGGAATTGAGTTCAGTACATTCAGGGTCAGTAATTTTCAAAATTCCAGTACAAATTTCTTTAGTAATTTAAATATGTGATACCCTCAAAATTTCAATCAAATAAATAAAACCCTCTAACAATTTTCTATTTTCTACACCTCTCCTTTATTTTCTTTTTAATAGAAAAATCTCATAAAAATAGTATAAACTCAAAACGGGAAAAATTTCAATTGAAAATTTTGAATCTTGATAAGTGCTTGAGTGGAATTTTATTTTTTCAGATTTATCAAATTTATTCGAATTTATTTGATTTTGGAATTTGCCTTAAAAAAATAAAAAGAAACAAAAAAAAGAGCAACGAATCGCCGCGTACGCTCAATGTCGCGCCTCCCTCCGTCGTCCGTCATGCACAGCACCGCCCGTCCCGTCCCGCCTCACCGCGTCACGTCCGCCCGCTCCACCACGTCGCCGTCGCTCGACGGAGACCGACCGATTGACAGCACGCCGCCCATGCTACCTGCTCCCACGCGTCGCCCACAGCGCCCAACTCACGTCACGACGTCGCGTCGCACAGTTGAGCTCGCCCACTTCGAGTTAATGCCGCCACCTACTCCGCCTTGACCGGTCGCCACCGCACCGCGCTCCTCCGGCTGCCTCGTCGTCTATAAAAGCTCCTCGAGCAGCTTTTCGACCTCACCGTGCCCCCGCCGCAGCTCGCAGGTCGGTTCACCGCCCCCTCGCGGCTAATTCCGGCTTTTCCCTCCAACCTCCGCCGCCGCCGGGCCGTCAAATTGCTCGCCGCCGGTCACCGGGACACCGGTTCGACCCGGGATACAGCACCCACACTACCTCCCTAGCCCACCGGCACGGTCGAATCACCCACCGCGAAGCTTCGCGCCAAGCGTCACCGCACGCCGCCGCCATCCTCACGCCGCCGAGCACCGTCGCACTGCCTCCGGCTGCGCCCACCGCACGCGCGTGATCGCAGCACCCGCACATTGCCTCTTGCACCCCGCGAAAGCGGAGTAGTGCTTCGACGCACCCCGTCGACCAGC
>BCLF01000085.1:866128-878647 GCA_001602275.1 Zoysia japonica | reverse complement strand
CGCCCAGTGCGCGACGGCCGCGAGCCGGGCGGCCCGAGCCCACGCGTCAGCCTCACTACCAAAATTGCTACGGCCCCCCACTCCAGTGCACACAGAAATTTATTCCTAGCCCATTTTTAGTCCAAATAAATTTCCAAAAATTTCAAAAAAAATCTCCACTTTGCAAATACACCCCTACATAGTAGGAACCCACTTAGCCAAACCCTTTTGCCACCACAAATTTTCACATTAGTCCTCTAACTTTTAGAAAATTACAAAAAGACCCCTACACCTTACTTTTGCCAACATTGTCACATACCACCTCCATTTATCAAGATCTTTGCACCATTAGAACCGTAAACTCGAGCCCTACATTATAGAGCCACTTACCACCCCGTGAACTTTTTATTAAATTTGGTGTTTATTTGATCTTTGTTTTGTGCTCTTTTCTGTACAATTTATTTATTTATTCCCCTTCTACCATTTTCTTGTGTAGACGACGAAGCACTCAGAGACAAAGAGACCAATGACCCGGAGTACGAGGAAGAGCTCGAGTATGCTTTCGAAGGCAAGTCCTAACCTCTTGACCAACTTGCTCCTAGTTTTTCGCTATGCACCTATAGACCCGTGTGCTTGCATGATTGTAATTATATGTTCAAAACATTGTGTAGTTACAAACCTACTTGCTATACACGTATTTATAATTATGTCAGTAACTAGTTCGTCATAAGTATAAATACCGCCTTGCTACCGGATTGTAAACCGAACCTTGTTAACCGTAGGATTCTCGTCATTAAATACCTTAATGTACGAAAAGTTACCTTGAACTAGAATGCTTAGGAACACTCACGTGAAGCTTTGCTTCATCATTCTACATGCCTAATCATCATTTATCAAATGAGTTACAAGTGTTTGGAGGAGTGCGTCAAATAAAGTGGGATGGGACTTAGTGAAAACTGGTGATAGGTGATCGGAAGGGATGAAGTTTTTGGTCGTGGGGCGGGCTCCTAGAACTATGTGCTGTGTGTAGGCTTCAGACTGGTCCACCTGCCGTGGATGAGCGCCACTCCTGCCAAATAAGGACCGGTTCATCGGACCTCAATGTAGTGATTTCGTGCAACCACAGAACCTGTCTGGGCGGGACTCACTCCAACCCCTTGGTTGTCCACTTTGACCCCTAAGGTGGTCGGATGGTACACAAGTCGTAGGAGCAGACGTGAGATACTCACGGTCCGGTCTTCGATTACAGCAATAGCCTACGCCATAGGATCGTACTGCCCACGGGTATAGCCCCCTAGTTTTCATAATTACCCGTCTGTGTGGGGTCCCAGGGAGTAGACGTGGATGATCTAAACCCATGGTCTGGCTACGAGAATGTGCTATCGCATCATCGGTGGCAGGCAAAACCCCAAGGGATGGCCCCTGTTAGTATCTTGAGGTGAACTTTGTGGACACCTTGGTGTGCGTTGGAGTGAATGTTATGCGACTCTGTTGATCAAGAGGAGCATAGCCTGTGGGTACAGTGTACAACCTCTGCAGAATGTATAATCCATCAGAAATGGCCGTTGTCATAGTATTGACACGCTACAGCTTGGACTCACAATGATTAGTCTTGATCACATTCTTGATAGTGTGAGTGGGTGTAGCTACCAGTGTTTTTAGAAAATGTCTGGCTGGGATAGTGGAGGCCCATCCCGTTAAATTTTGGGAACTGGCGGGAATGGTGACTACTCCCTTAGCTCCACCCACTAAAATACTGATAGATTAGGAACACTTCCATCTCTGTTTTAAAAACTCTTTTGTAGAAAAGCCTGCATAAAACTGGCCTTTCGCCGAAATGAAAACCCTAGCCCCTCCTTGACGGCCTTGTAAGCATGAATACAGCTGAGTACGGGGTTAGAATTTGCTGAGTTTTGTGCTCACCCTTGCCTTTGTCGCTCAGATGAAGAAGAAGATGGTGCCGGTTTCGATGGTGATGAGTAGGATCGATCTGCGCGCAAGTTTGCCTGTGGTTTTTGCTTCTTGCCTTTTCTTTTTATGTAATAACTGTGCGAGGATATCTGGTGCACCTCGCTGGCTTGTAATCTAAGTCTTGGATGTAAGACTCTATTTGGGACAATATATGTAATATTACTGGTATGTGCTATGTATTCACAATGTACGTGCGTACCAACTACTGATCCAAGGATTGGTACGATGCTCACGAGATATATCAGAAATGAGGTATGCCAAAATAATTGTTCGGTAATTTCCAAATTTATTCAGCAGAGGTTCAGTACTCACCCGGATTTGCAGGTGTCGTCGTTCCCCTATGACGATGACGGTTAAGCGCTGCTTGAATCGAAGCGAGTTCCAGAGCTCTTCAGGCGATGCTGAGCACGGAGCGACCAGATTGTCCCAAATTCTTCAGCAACGCTGCGGACCACCCTAGGTCATCGCTCCGGCGGCGATGAGGAGGAATAGCCCACGACGGGGGAAGGTGGATGGAATTCGCAAGGCGCCCAGGGTCACCGCGGAAAGCGCGGCGACGGGGAAGGGAGGTTGCGATGCGCCCTAGCCTGGGTCGCCGCTCCCGCGGCGATGAGGAAGCGCGGCGAGGAAGGGGAATGGCGAGTCGACACGGAAGAAGAATGGCGCGGGGAGTGAAGAGCAGTTTCAGAATTGGAATTCCGTTACTCGTGCCGTGCAGGCGCGTGGGCGAAGAAGCGCAGTTGGTCTGGTGCGTCACTTTGGTCCGGTGAAGAATAAGGTATTCTTCACCCTGGGTGAACAATATATATATATATAGGACTTGGCTATTTCACTCTCACTCCCCCACCTGCCACCTGATTTCCTTCCATCCGGACCAAGCGCTAATTCACAGGTTAGAGAAGGCAGACCACCTGCGGATTTTATGCCGTTCGATTGGGATAAAATGTTAGGAAGGCATTAAATTAAGGACATGCATGAGTTGCCGTCTGGCGACACTTTGACTGATCGGTGTGCACAAATGGCACAAAAGTTTACCATAGTTTTTTGTGCAAAATGAACATCTTTGGGCATAAAAATATTCTTACGTGAGTAAAACGAACGTCTTTGGACACAAAAATATCTTCTTTGAGCATTAAAAAATAAATCGTTTGATCACACGATCTAATATTTTGAACATAAAAAACAACCGTGTTATACGTAGCAAAAAACTCTGTGCGCGTAATCTGGTATACGCGCGTAGCACAAAAATTGTGAGCACGTAATCTGGTACGTAGCACAAAAACTGTGAGCACAAACTCGAGGCTTTTTTAAATTTTCATACGCGGCTGAATTGTGAACACGTAATCTATTTGATCGTAGAAATTTCTACTCGGGGCATTTTAAGTAAAAGACTGAATACGTGTTTTATCACAGATTCATATATTGGTTAAAATTGATTGGTTGCAAGATCAAATAATTTAAAGCATTATTAGTGTGCCGTGATCAAAATAATTTGAGGTATTTGTGATTGATTTCACCACGTGTTCACTAATTTGGCATGTTGAGGTGGTCGTGGACAAATATTAGCTACTTTGAGAACAAAATTTTTATATATTAAAGTGTAAGCGTTCTCTCAATCCTCGTTGCGCCACGTCGTCCTAAAAAATATTAACCGTCGTATTAAAATCTAACTGTGCATATTAAAAAAGAGAAAAAAAATCTTTTCCTCAATCTACGTAACAGCGTGCTTCTACTCGACGGAAACAAGCATGAACGACCGTGCTATCGCCCTAACTTTTTCAGGTCCACACGCTATTCTGTCACAGTCTTTTGCATAGATAGTGAAATAATAAAAATCAACAATAAACAATAATTTAGGAATAGAGAGAGTATGTGGTAGTACACGTAGACAATGGCATTGATATAAAATTTAACTATAACTGTTTTGTTAAATCAAATTTACTTTTGTAATACATTCAATAGAACTATTCCAAAAGATATAAGAGAAGTTTTTATAAATTTATTCTACTTCTATGTCTTGCAACTATATGCTATAATTAAAGACCTTTATATGTTATGAAAATGTATATTTAGATAACTTAAATTATTTTATCTCCTAAAAATACTCCTTGATTACTATGAGAACTAAGATTCAATTTTTTTTCATTTACAACTCCGGTCTAAAAACAATAGTAGCTTTGGACGCAATGTTTTAATCAAACATTGCCAATATAAATTAGAAATAATTTAAATTTATTAAGTTACAAAATGAGAAATAATTTGTTTTAAAAATACTTTCTTATTAGTGTACCGATGGTACTTTTTATTAAATATTTTATAAATAACAAGGGTCACACTTATGTTTTAAAAACCACGTTGATAACTTGTTTTTGAGACCAAAGTATATGTTTATGGAACTTTGTCATCTATGTAAAGGCAACTATACTTCTATTTATTAAATAATAAATTTAAAATATACTGCTTTAACTAAGGGTGCACAACAAAAATATATACGAAAAGCGCGGCAATTGCCGCGCAGATTTTCTAGTCTCAGTGCGTAAACGTAAAACCTGGGTACGATTGGGCAGTAGATGTTTTGCATGACCTGAAGTGGCTCAGTTCAATCAAGCTAGATATTGGGCCAGATCATGGGGATGGATCCAGTGGAGACGATCAAGATGCCCAAGGTTTTCATGAGGTTTGAAAATCGCACTTGATTGTTTTTGCGCTCTTAACTATATGATTTTACACTTCTAATGTATTTGGTTTTATGCTCTCAACCACTGTATTTGCGCTCCTAACAACGTGATTATACATTTCCAGTGTATTTGGTTTTGTGCTCTCAGCCACACTGTTTTTGCGCTCTTAACCACGTTATTTTACATTTCTAATGTGACTGCAATTTCTCATGACACAGTTAATCTCAACCACAGTTTTGTGCTATCAACCACATTTTTTTTGCATTCTTAACCACGTGATTTTACACTTAATGTGACTACTATTTCTCAGGACAGTTGATATGATAGATGCCTTATATCCCAGTGGAACGAATTCAAACAATATCTAGAATGCAAATAAGGTAATGAAAATCATCTTTATATTTTTACAATTGAGATTTATTCTTAGGCACATTAAGTATTTACAGTCCTATGTATTGGTGGTAGATTCTTTGAAACTTTTGTGCGGGTAAAATTAACCCATTCAAGCATAAGACTTTATCTCATTTGTTCACACAACTAGTTAGCTTGATCATAATTTGGCAATTTTCTGGTTATTCATGATGTGTGCATTAGTTTAATTGCAAAACTCTAAGACTCACTATGTTTGGTCACATATTCTTTAGGAAACATACGTTTATCTGTTGAACACAAAATCCTAGAATGAACCTGCTTCGCTCAAACTTGAAACCTCACATTGCATCAACAAAGGGCATAAAAAATGACGTCATCTGAGGACAAAAAAATTGAGATCTGTTATCTCAGTAGCAAAACATGATCTATTTATTATGGTCTATTTGATCTTGTTCACCCCAGCACACGCCGTAAGGGACAGTTAGTCAACGACTGAATTAGAAGGTGTCGAATTGATTTTGCTCTTCTCGTCCCATTGAAAGTGAATCTCTAGCCGCATCGTGCTTGATGTTCATGATCTCTCACAAACAAGAGAGGGTTATATCTGAAAAATAAAGAGAACAATTAACGATAAGAACAAATAAATCAACGGATTAACGGATGTGAGTCTTGAACATCATTCATGATAGTACTCGTTGGGGATTTCCGTCAACCTTTCAACTAGTGCCTTTATGCTATCCTTCACTAGCAGAAGATAAACAAAAAAATAATGGTTCCAATAGAAAGATCAAACACTTGGATCAAACAATAGCAAGAAATTATGTGCTGGGATGAAGAAATTGAGACATCACAGCGGAGGGAGAAAAATTGTGCGCTTAGACAACAAAACCCGCTGCAAGACGTCGGTGTCCATCGAATGGTCGCCGCGGACTAGGATAAACATACTTGCGTACCTTGAGAAGTGGTGCAATTACTTGGAGCATGGCTGCCGTCATAGCTCGAGGATGATACCGTCAGGATGGTCAAAAAACTGCCGTGGCAATCCAAAATGGAGAACAAATCTGTTTGTGCTTGCATCAAATAGGTGGAATGGAATCAAGAGCAAATTGCGACTAATAAAGGAATAATCCTGTCATGCTATCCCAGGCCAATAAAAAATCCATAAATGTACGAGTGATTAATGGACATTAATTATCTGGTTTTTGGGATATGGAGTAGTAATTTGTTTGAAGGCCCAGTTTGGTCTGTTTGGGTCGCTACCTAGGCTGGGGAGTGAAATATTATGTCTTGTTTTTGGGATATGGAGTAGTAATTAGTTTGAACGCCCGGCTTGGTCTGTTTGGGTCGCTACCTAGGCCGGGGAGTCAAATTTATGTCACTCCATATATATACATACAAACGCTATTCAACACGCAGGGTGTAGAGGGACAGGTGCGCCAGCGACCGCGCGCGCCCCGCCCCGCACGTTGGCCGACCGAGCTGCGCTCCCAGCACGCGTTGACCAGTCAAAAAACAGACATCAGTAATTTTTTTTAAAATGCTTCAGTAATTTTATGGCGTTAAGTAATTTTTAATCCTTCAATAGTTTTTGTTTGATTCATTCAGTAATTTCTTTTCATCAGTAATGTTGATTCGATTTTCTTCAATAATTTCCTTGAATCTTTCAATAATTTCTCCAAATTCATTCAGTAATTTTTGACTCTCTTTCAGTAACTTCTCCAGATAATTTCTCTCCTTCGTAGAAAATCTCATCACCAACGAGCTCGCGGCGCAGCCGCCGAGGCCATCATCACCGGAGAATAACTTAGCTACGTGGATTTATATCATAGAGTTCCTCCACTCTGCCACCAGACATTAAAAAAATAGAGAAAGATAGACCCACGGTGGGGGCACGGTGCGGGTGGGACGACGAGGCGTACTTTATCATTAAAGATATTTGAATTACACTTTATAATTTTATACATTTGAATTTATTTTTCGAATAAGATGAACGGTTAAGTTGACTTTAAAAGTTAACGACGACAACAATTAAATAACAAAGATAGTATGTTTATGTTGGAAGACACATTTTATTGTTTGAAATTTCATTTGGAAAGCAGTAGCAAGAACCATAATGAGAAGTGCATGTGGTACAACGGACCCCTTTGCAGTCGCTTTGATTAACTACCGGTCTGCTTTCATAGAAGTTTCTGGAATAATATCAGATAAGAATTGCGGCAGCGATACGGATGAGCGAGGCGCGTGCAGGTGCAGCCCTGGCCACGAAAGTTTCTCAACTTGCCAAGTGGGCAGCGTACTAGATTCATGCATAAAACAAGAAATAAGATACACAAATTTCACGCATTTGGCATACCAAATCTGAAAGTGAGACGTACAAACAGGTGGAACAAAATTACAACTTGTGGGAAAAAAAATTATTATGTGCAGAGCAAATGAAAGTAACCCTAGCTACTTACAGGGAGAAATAAGAAAAAAAAATCTAATGTAGCTTTAGTGTTTCACCAATACAAACTAGATATTTCAAACCTCAAATGATAATAGGATCCTTCTCTGAACCTGCACAAGAGAGAGAGCTACGTGCACTGGGCTGCTTTTAGGTATGTTCACAACTAACAGCAGCAGCAGCTTATTAGAAAGGCAACAAAACAGAAAAATGCTAGTTTGACTATGGTGATAAAATCTCAAAATATCCGGACCTTTTATCAACATCTTACAACAGGCATTTCCTTACCATGTGCACAGAACCACGCAAGAAACACATGAGCATATCAGTCAGCATCAAAATAACCAGTATTTCATACTCATGTAATTTATGAAGCTTATTAATAAAAAACTGATTTGTTGGTCCATATTGTTTTAGAATTATGTCCAGAAATTAGCAAAACATGCTATTGGATTAGCAAATGAAAATCATAAAAAGGTAACTGGAGTGAAATTTTACACGGCTAACCTTACGAGCTGCAAGTTTGTATTTCTTTGTTGCCAAGTGAACCAATCCAGCAGCTGCTCGCAACTTAGTCACGATGATAGGGTCCAGCAAGTCTGGAGTTTGCTCTGCTTTACTGACACAGTTTGAAACATGTGCGAACTGTCCCTGCTCAATGCTAACCAGAATCACATTCATGCACATCTGAACAATATGCTTGGATGTGGTACAGTAGTCCCGTGTCGGGATATAGCTTTTGAAGGCATCTGGAAGGTTGCCATGAGCATAGGAGAAATCGCCCATGTCATTGTAACCCATTCTGATGCTCTCTTTGATAAGATTTGTCTGCAATAAGAGAAATCAACATAAATTCACACATATCACTGTAACCAGAATCAGATTTTTCTGCAACAAGGAAAGCAAAAACGAAATTTATCTGCAAGTGCATTCATAAGTGTAAACACTTTCAAGACATGTTGCAACAAGTCGTATACACTGCTGCTCCTGTAGTCACAACATTACCAGGCATGAATGTCGCACCAAATGCTAGTACGAAGTTTGTGAGGTAGCCAACAGACGGATATTAGGCCTAGCACTCACAACCCGAGTCACAAGGTTCTACTTAGTGGTCAGTAAACATATGCATCATTACTATAACGATGGAAGAAGCAAACAAACCAGATCAAAAATAAGGAAAGAATAATAGTGCCCACGGACTAGTAGTGATTTAGGCAAATTAATCTAAACAGGCAAAAGGCAGGGTTAGGGGTATAGGGCTTCCGCACCTTGTAACCGTTCAGCTCAGGGTGCGTTTGGACGTGAGAAACGTGAAACGTTGCCAAACGCTTGCTTGGGTGAATCCTTTCACCGGTGAAATGACTGAAACGCTTCGGAATTTGGCTTGTGATGTTGAAACGGCTAGATCGGTGTTTCAACCGACTCGATTCAATCGTTTACCTCTTTGCCCCTCCCTCTGATTAATCTTTAGAAATTCAAAAAAATTCTCTCAAATTTTCAAAGTTTCTCAAAGTTATTCCGTCCGTTAGGTTGATCTCGTCGAACTCTTCGTGTATGTACCTTTCGAGTTATTCCTAAAGTTTTTTAAAATTGTTTTATTAATTTTCAAAGTTTTACCCATTACAACGGTTAATCATAGGAATTCATAAAAAAGTTACCTCAAGTACCCAAAGTTTATCAAATTTTTAATATTAATACATGCAAGGGTATATTGGTCATTCCAATCCTCCTACTCGCTTTTTGAATCTGAATCACTAAAAATTTACCAAACGGTTTCTGAAGTTATTCTGTTTCTCAGTGAGAAACATTTTTGAACTGAAATTGAAACGTTTCTAATTCTCCAGAGAATCAGAACCGTACCAAACGCACCCTCAATCTCTGAGCTTCTCCTTGCGTTGTTCGATGCGGCGGTTGATGGTGTTAGCCCACGCCTGGTCCAGGCCCTCGCGGGGGCCAAGGCGGCCGTTGATTCTGAGGGCGACATCGCGGTGTAGCTGCGTATCCTCTCCCCTCTTGATCTCGTCGTACGCCATCCGCAGCGCCTCGAGCTGCATCGCCTCCACCCCGCACCTGTTCGCGATGAAGATGAGGCGCGCCAGGCGGGTCCGGCCCGAGTACTGCACGGCATACGCCTGAACATCCAGCTGCTCGGCGGAGAACGGCGCCCGGGCGGCCTCCTCCACACCCAGGCCATTCGCCACCGCCGCCGCCGCCGCGGTGGGCATCTCGCCCTCCACGTCCATGAGGGTGGGATCACTGATAGGGTCTGGAGCAAAACCCTAGACGAGGGGAGTGAGGGGAGGAGGAGGAGGTGGAGAAGGGGCGCACGGAGCGGAATCACAGGAAAGCTCAACGAAGAGGGACGAACTTGCGATTACACGAACAGTATGGGTAGATCAGTAATGTCATATCTGGGTTGGGCCGTGATGAAACAAACTTAGTAGAGCTGTGTAGTACAGAATGAATTTGTGACCCACCATGTATGGGCTTTGTGCCCAGTTAGGAAACCAGCCTAGTGGGCCTAATAGTCGCGTCCATATCCTCCTCGTGATTGTCGATGATGCTTAGGAGTGATAAAAAAGTTTGACCCGTAGATCATTTCACAAAATAATTTGATACTTATTAAATTTTAGTTTAAAAATAAATAAAATTTTGATTTGATCCTAAGATCCGACCTTCTCAATCTTTAATTCATTTTCTGCGGCCACTGGTTGAAATTGAGCTGGCACACGGTGTTGAAACCAGCTATTGACAATTGTTAGCTTCAATTTGTTCTTGCGTTCCCGGGGGCAGATTATTCCACGACCAAACAATCCTCTATTCTATTCATTCATGCGGATAATAGCAGTACTAGATTCCCACGACCATTCGCTTGAGAATAAAAGTAGCAAATGGGTGCATTTCGTTCTTACTAGAAACACAGCGCGGCGTTGCGGCGCATTTCTTCTTGTTATACATGTTTAATAGTCCTCCTTATGATTGTTTCGTTTTGGTTAGAGCATGGCAAATTAAGGACTAAGAAATCTAAAATTTCTGAGTATACAGACCACATAGATCACTTATTGAATAATTGTGCATGAAGAGGAAGGGGAGTGTCCTAATGTTGTAAAGGCATAGAGTAAGGCCTAGCTTTAGGCCATGGAAATTACTAGGACGATGAGGTCTTATATTGCTACATGTTCAAATTCAAAATACTCAAAAGTGTTGCTTAGAATAAATCCTGAAAAAAGTGAAGACTATGTTTTTTATGGCAAATATATGATATGGCAAGTGATCATAGAATTATCTTCTCTCCGACTCTAAAAATTGGTTCCCTGCTTCACTATACAACATGGATAATGGGGGGAAAAAAAGACTACACAAAATTCACATCCTGCTCACAACTCGTTAATCAGCTTGGATAACATGGGTCACCCAAAGCATCAGATGACCTGCAGCAATGGTGCCCTTGCAGTGCTCTCTGTTCTACATCACATTGCTTTCATCTTCTCTGCTGCTTGCCCTGTCCATCCTGGATAAGGGATTTTTTCACAACCACCTTACCTCACATCCAACCTTCAAAGCCATCGGATGAATGAATGAACAGATAAGATGAATATTCCATTTTTTTCAAACAATGGACCCCACTTATGGTCTCACATGTCATTCACCCACCTATCACAACCTTCTATACATCCCACCTTCCAAAACATTTACTCCCATCCTGGCATTCAGTAGAGATGCTTCGTTTCTCCATTGTCTCACTTATTTGAGCAACATCGGTCTCATTTGCAGGCATTGTTTGCAAACTCTGACATTGTCATGTGCGTACAGAAAAGAGCCGCCTTCTGCATGTGCTGAGACAGATAGAAATTCCACCCTCCCTTGCACATTCTTCAGTCACTCCTCACATACCTGTACAACATTACATCATGAAACTGGCTTCAGAAAATGACTAAATCAGTGTGACAAAAAGGAAGCCATTAATCAGCATAAACAATTCTATGACATTGTGTGTATATGGTGATTAGGGGGTTGGGAAAATATAAACTACGTATATGATGATCCATCTAATACCAATCAAAGTATGAAAGCTACGAGGAAGCTATGTGGAAGAAGTTTTAAGAGTTACTACAACAGAAGGTGGATTGCCAGATTCGTTCTTGGAGATGACAATAGCATTCCATTTAACAAATAGCAGTAGTGTACAAAGCATACAATGCAATAAATGAGCAGAAACGATACATAATTAACAAAGTAAAATGCATATACGGTTGTTCAAAATAGGCCTAAAAGGAGCTTTCTTGCTGTTTGGTCAATATGAGATTAAGACCATAAACCAGTTTCATTTTTTTCTACCGAGCTCTGCAGGGGAAGGACCTACTATTTTTTTTAAACCAGTGTCATATTAAATTTTGTTTGCCTATACCCTGTACATTACTATCAACCAATTTTGTGCCTGCATGTCAATAATACCTTGATAATGTGGTGTATCCTAGACGTGATTTCACTCCAATCGTATAAGGTAGTGTCTCTAAGAACGTAAGTATTACCATCCGCGTACTCATTCCTTGGAGGTGAGATTTGGATCAACCGCAAAGTGAATCTCGTGCGTGAAGCGATCAATCATAGTGACCCACTTGAAATCCATTATAAATGGAGAGGCTTGTGCAGCAAAATGCACTTTGCAGTGATGATATCCCGGAACTGTATGACCAGATGCGCCTCCCTCTCCTTGCCTAAAACTTGGAGCTCCCCTTTCTCCAGAATCTGGGACGACAACAATCAATTAAAATTAGAACTAACTATGTGACTCGATCCATATCTTGATCTGGTCTAGAGAGAGAGAGAGAGAGAGAGAGAGAGAGATGCATATCTTGGTCTAGTCGCCGGTTCTGAATGCCTTGGTGCGGTCCTTGGATTTGGCGACCACGCCCTTGGATACTTTGGATTAGACGGTAGGAGACCGGAACACCTCATTCAGATCCTTCTCGATGCAGGTCCGCCACGATAGCAGGCGATCTCGAAGCGTTGGCCGTGACCGCACAGGGTTGACGTGCGGCTCAGGCGGGCGGCCGCCATGCGGGAAGGTGGGGG
>BCLF01000085.1:850908-865667 GCA_001602275.1 Zoysia japonica | reverse complement strand
GGAGGCGGCCGGGGCGTGGAGTGGCCGCGGCGTGAGCCGACCAGGGCGGAGGCGGCCGGGGCGTGGAGTGGCCGCGGCGTGGGCCTGAGGGCGGAGGCGGCTGGGGCGTGGAGCGGCCAGGGCGGAGGTGGCCGTGGCGTTGGGGTGAGGGGCAAGGCGGAGGATACGTGGCGCAAAGATAATAGGGCGACGTGGCATAATGATACGTCGAGAATCGGAGGCAACTTTCGATATTTAGAGATATCTCAACTCCTCAACTGAGCTGTGTCCTAGGTTCTGTACCCTGGCATGACGACGATCGTATCCAACACAACAGGTCTCGGTCTGTTCTGATGCAGAGACGCCAACGGAGTTGGTCCTCCGCCGGTCGCGGCACAGGAGCCCGCTACAATTACGCGCTCTCTCACAATCAATCCGAACCAGGGATTTTTAGAAACCGGTTTGCCTCCGATTTTGACTAAAAATCGACAAGCTAGACAGAGAAATCAGTCAACTAACGGATTTTACCTATAATGTTAAATTTAATTTTTGACTGACAGTTAACCAGTAAAATTAGACCGAATTAGTTTCACTGATTTTCGCAAAAATTTAAGCAAAAATTGGTTTATAAAACCCGAATCCAAATGCATCCACCCATAGAAAACTTGTATCTTCTGCTGTCCTTGCAGAGAGATATCCTCAGCACTAAGATTATATTTGAGCCATATGCATTTAGATCAAGGGCCTATAATATTTCTCACTTTTGAATAAAAAATCACAATGGCCCACAAACATTTCTTCCTTCTCGCGACGGACCGACGGAGCTCCCAGATCCCCTCTCCTTATTTTCATCGAGGCCATGGAATATTAGGAGCCGTATTTCAGTCTCGCCGACGCCTTTTGGGTATTGCTCGCTGGAGCCTTCAGGTATTGCCCGCCGCACTGATCTGATCTCCTATTTAGCTGAGAAAATGGTCCTGCTAGCTGATTTTGTCGAGGCATTCCCGACAAGAGCCAGCTACGGTGAGAACAGGAATGGGCGCGGACTCCGGAGGGCGTGCGGCATGCGTGGTCGTGGCTGAGGCTTTGGGAGAGCGTGTCGGCAAGCTGGGCGGGCCATGGCGACAGTCTTCAGCGACCGTGCTAGCGGACTTGGTCGCGGGCTCTGGCGAACGAGTTTTGAATACTCCATGACTGCTCTCGTGATTGCATGATTCTCTACCGGCATGATTCAAACCTTCCAAGAAACTCCTCGACGGCGCCACATCTCGAACAAAAGCTTCTCTTGATTGCAGATTTGCAGCCTCCGGCGAGCGAACGACAGCAGGGCAGCGGCTTCTGACGAGGTCGCGCCATCGTAGGCGAGTGAGCGACAGCAGGGCAGAGCGAGCGACAGCAAGGCAGCGGCTTCCGACGAGGTCGCGCCGTCGCAGGCGAGCGAGCGACAGCAAGGCAGCGGCTTCCGGCGAGGTCGCGCCGTCGCAGGAGTCGGCGTGCTTGGTCGTTGTCCTAGCCAGCAAGCGTGTGCTACAGAACTAGCCGTCTTCTATCGCTGCTGTAAACAATCGCTGCCGTTCCTAGAAAATGGATGGCCTAGATGGCAGCTAATGCCATCTCTGCATGGAGTGAACCAACGCAGAGGATATGAACCTGTCACAGGGCGTAAGCCACTTTGTTTTTTTGGCTTACATACCTCCGCAAATTTCACGGTGACAAAAGGTACGGAGCAACCATTTCTTCTTCTAATTTGCCCGCACCGTAGTTTAGACGCGACATAAATATTGGTTGAAGTTCTATAGTGTTGATGCTCGGAAATCGATCCTGGATCAATACACCGAGAGCACTGAGATGTGCGGGTCGCAACGGACCAGGTCAACACTAGACCGTGCAAATCGAAGAATCTGCTAAAACCGAAACTTTCAGTTTGACAAATCAGAACTTTCAGTTTTTTGCTGATCGGTTCGGAGAAGGGTATGTATCACGATTTTGCTGTGAAAAACGGCTAGGTTTACGTGTAAACCTACAAAGAGATAAACAACGTGCTTTCGTGGCGAAAAATAGCTAGTTTGCGAGCAAACTAGCATAAGCCATCGAATCTCTCATATGAGAGGGACCCCGTGTGCCCGTGTGGGCGAGAGCATCGTCGAATGTGTCCTAGGTCGACCAACATGCCTTAAGACGTCATCTCTGGTCGTGAAGACCCGTGGATGAACAGCATATGAAGGTTGGAACAGAGAATTAGGGTTTAGAAGGTAAAAATGTAAAAGTACGATTAGAGATGAGATTGTTGTCTCTCAATCGGTCATGGCCCTCTCTTTATATAGAGGAGGGTGAACTTATCCTGTGGAGAGCCGGAAACTCTAACAAATTAACAAGAAATCAAATTTGAAACACTTTTCAAAAAAAGGCAAAACCGGAACTTCTGCAATCTAAAACCAAAACTTCCAGTTTCCTTGGAGGTGCAAATCAGCAAAACCCAAAAGTTTCGGTTTGCAAAAGCGAAACTTCCGGTTTTACATCTATGTACATTTTGAAAAGTCTGTAACTTCCACGTCCAGGCTCCAAATTAGGTCAGCCATATATCCATTTCGATCGCTTCAACGAGGGCTACATCTTACCTTCGAACCAGGAATTGGGCTTCATCTTCATCCGTTTTTAATTACTTCTTTGTTTCTTATGTGAAAATTGGTCAAAATGCCCATTTGTAACTTGGAAACATGCCTAAACACCAAACTTGTGAAATAATCAAAGTTGGCATTGATGTAGATAATTTTGCTCCTTGGTGAGCCTGCCAAAACCAAAACTTCCGGTTTGGTATACCAAAACTTCCGGTTTTGGACCCTCCGGCAAATGACCGAAAACTCCGGTGGCCGAAGCCTTGGTTTCAGAGAAGGCTTGCCGGATACTCCAGTGACATGACGGACACTCCGATGAAGACTTAGCCATTTTTCTATATTGAGGCTACTGAAATCAGAACTTTCGGTTTGGCAAACCAAAACTTTCGACTTTGTCTGGATGCCAATTTTGGGTGTCAACATATATCCTCTTGTTTTTTAGTGAATATTATATATCAAAAAACATTCTTTAGACCCAAAATTATCCAAAAGTGATAGTTTATCCAAACAAACCATTGGCTATACTAATTTAGAAAATGGTATTAATACCATTAGCTGAATGGAATTAGGTTCCTCATCGCATACTTGATGGTCGGCAACAATTCACTTTGTAGTGTCATGTGAGAGTCTCCATGAATCACCCTCAAGTTCTTGGGTTCGGCTTCATCAAGTTCCAAAACACCAAAAGCCGAATCACTACTTGCCAAGACCAAAATTTTCAAAAGTGAGAACCCAACATCATTGCTTCTTTGGATGCAACATTATCAAGTTCAAGTATCGGTCCTTCAGGTGATTCAAGACCAGATATTTGAAATGAAAGTTTGTAAACATGGACTTTCATGGATTATCAATATTATTCTTCATCTCGCTTAGTGCCTTTTGCCCCCCGAGTGTCGAAGTTATTAGTAGCTCAATGATGGTTGATTACAACTCATCGGCTATAGAAGTCTCATGCTCGTCTACCCATGTCAAAATCATGCCATTCTACATTTAAGCATTCTCATCAAATTATTCAAAATTTGGCAAGAGAACCTAATAGTTCATAAAAATGCCTACATGCCGAATTTTTAACTTCTTTTGAAATATTGGACTAGAATCACATGGGCAATGACTAAAAAGACTCTCCAGCACTTTGATTTGGCTCTATCCAACTTTAGAACAAAAATAGCCGAAATATCACTTTTCCAGTCAAAACCGGAACTTCCTGTTTGCCAAACCGGAACGTTCGGTTTTTCCAAGATTTCCGCATTGGCACTTTCAAGTATCGGTCATTTAACAATTGAAAATTAAGTTTCATCGGTATTGTAACCGGATACTCATCATGCCAAAAACATAGTACAGTCATTATATGCCTAAATGCTTAACAACACCAAATTCATGATAGAAGTTTTAGCATTTAGTCATTTATCAATGTGAGTACTATGATCTATCCTTCATATGACTGATATGACCAAAAAATAATACAAATACTATACATGTAGTTATTTCGGTCTTTACAACTAAAAGCGATTTAAGCAGTTGTAAGGCTGTTTGGAAATAACCCTTCATAGTATGAATAATATTTGGACTACGAAAGATTAAAATAGAACCAAGAAGGATGAGAACAAATATATAAAGATCGCTCCAAGTCATATGCATTTGTGGCATGGATAATGAATCAAGATGAAGAAATGACAAATAATTTTGATGATCGAGCGTATACCTTAATTGTCTCTTAGTCCTTTTCTTTTCCACTATATTCTTTGCACCCATCACTTGACCATCATTATTGTCACGTTCTTGAACATTTTCTTTGGAAACCCATACCATGCCCTTCTCTTTCAATTCTTCCGCACTAAGGTTTTGCAACTTTTTTATTTGCAAATTTGAGAAATCGAGTGAACTTCTCGGTTGTGTTTTTGTCTTGACGATTGGCAATTCTAATTTGCTCTTGGACACCTCAATCTTATTTGGTTCAAATTTAGCATCAAGAATACCAACACTTGGTTGTTTCATCTCTTTACCACCAAAAGCCTGAAGTTTTCAAAGTATGAATCGGCTTTTCTGCGCCTAAATTCAGATCTGAACTTCTTTCCTTACCGCCATATTTTTTGACATGATAAACTTGCCAAACCACTTTTACCTTCTCTTGAGCCATTGACCGATTCTTCTTTTCAAAACGGTCTCTCGTGCATGGTTGTCTTCCAGAGGTTGCCTTCTTGCATTTATATTTTTCTTAGAATAGAATTGAGGTTGTATCCATGAACCATGCAGCCCCTATGATGAATAAGAATGAAAACCTATAGTGGGCGATCCATATTTCACTGGTATAATCATCGTAAAAGGAAGATATGGAGCCCTGAATAAACTTTCTTCCTTTGCCGATTTGAACCCTTGTATTTGTATTGTGGAGGCACTTTTGATGACTTAGGGTAATTTTCCTTAGAAGTACTCCTTGCATCTCTCTCTTTTACATACTTAGCCAAAGGCTCTTCAAATGTAAGCTTTAGCTTTCTACCTTCAGGTTGGCCATGGCATTTACCTCCTTCAATCTTTTTTAAATCGATTTTTGGATTTTTGCTCACTATATTGTTTCTGTCAAAACCGGAAGTTTCGATTTGGCAAACCGAAAGTTTTGGTTTTTTCAGCTTTGCTGAATTTGGCAGATTTGAAGGTAATCGGTCATGAGCAAGCTTAAAAAACTTTTGTTGCCCCCCAATACACGATGGATCTTCTACAATCTTTGTTAAATCATCACCTTTAACAATATCATCATGAATCTCATCGATAATTATATTCTCTTCATTTGAGGCTTTAAATCATTTTTGCCAAGAATCGACTCGTCACTTTTAGATGAATCGGTCTGTGACCGATTTGGTAACATCTTGCTATCTGAACCAATTGAAGCCAACCAGTAATCCTTATGTGTTTCTACAAAACTCAATCGTCCTCCATCAATGGCCGATTGGACTTTTTGATGGAACATATTGCAATTTTTAATACTATGATCAAAAGAATTATGCCACTTGCAATATGCTCACTTCCCTACATCTTGCAGTGATGATATGACTTTGTGATTTATGAGCCTAATAAAATTGTTCTCAAGTAAGCTATCAAATAGATCATCACGCAAAGTCAAATCAAAAGTGTATTTCATTTTTTTAGCCGATTCTTTCGAGGAGACGGCTTTAGGACTAGGCAAACGAATGGTTTAGACTTCTCATCTATCCATTCGGCCATACATTTAGTTGTGTTTCTTTTACCGGATGCTTTGGAATCAACTACCATGGTAGCATCGGTCGATTTTGATTTTCTTCTTTTAACTCCAGAGTGGCCACAAGCAAACTAATTAGATAGCAACTTTGGCAATGATGAGGTTGAAACTTTAAATGCCAAAATATTGCTATTATCGGCCTTTCTAATTTTAACAATGCATTGGTCGATACTATGTAAATCCTCTTTGTTGCTAAGAAGTAAATTATCTTCCTCAATCGATCTCTTAGAGTTATTTGCATGATAGTGCTAATGGATGTATCAACTGAAAACTCATGATCTGATGAGGAATTAGGTAAAATACTCATGAAGCTTACCTTATCGAATATTTTGGAGAGGCGTGGAACTTTGATATGAATCTGTGAAAACCGGAAGTTCCGATTCATGAAATCGGAAGTTTTGGTTTTTCCAGAATTGAAGGAAACTGCCATACTGTGGTATGGCAATGGCTTCATCTCTATTTCCATGCTCCCATTGATGCTCTTCAATGGAAGATGAGAAGGGTTCTTTAATTTTTATAATTTTACCTTGTTCATCCTTCCCGAAGCATGAGAGGAATTCTCGAAGTTTCTGAACCTCCTGCGCCTTGCGCTGCTCCTGTATAGCCCTCCGACATTCTAGGAACACCTCTCACAGCCCCTCGGGAACCTCATCTATGGACTTCACATCGACGCATGGAACGGTGTCGGAGCTCATGGTAGGAAGGGGCAAATTCAGCTTCGCATTAGCCTGAACTTCTATTCTTGTGACACGCGCAGCATCATATGGTATTCGAGAATAATTTGAGGCGAAGTGTGAATTAACATGGTCATATGACGCGTCATTATTATTTGCACTTAGAGCCGAATTAGTGGATGAGGCATATGCAAGTGTAGCATGTGGAGGTACGTGAATGCTTGTTAAATTTTTATTAGTTCGGCTACAATTTTCAGCAACATAAGGAGCCGAATTATGATCATTAAGACTTGAGTACAGTGTTGAATTTGCAGGTGTAACCTCCACTCGAGTAACATGCGAGGCATCATATGACACTTGAGAACAATTAGATGAAAAATATGGACTAGCACGGCCATATGTGTCATGCATTGGCATATTACATGAAGCGATTATAGATGGTGCAATTGATACCAATGCATTGAAGGAAGAAACACCATATTGAGCATTCATAAAATTATTAGTATGTGGTGGGTGGTCCATAAAACTTGGCCGAACTCATCGGGTTGTCCTGATTTTGATAACTACTCATCAGCATATGAGCTTGCCCCATTGCCGATGTATGAGGATATGCATATTGAATGTTGCTAGTAGAATTTAAACTTGGAGTAAATGCATTGTGAACGATGGGCCTTTGCATATATTCAGGATAATGATTTGAATAAATAAGACCATTATATGTATGATTACTAATTGATGCAATATGCTCACTATGATATCTAGCAACATCAATATTAGAATTTGTGGTGTTTGCAAAATGATCATTAAGGATTGCTATTACATTTGCATATTCTACCTTGTGATTATTGTAGCGGTATGGATAGTCCGCCATGTGTTCCATTCTTGTCCTGATCAAATCGTAACAATAGGGTGATCTTGATTTCTTTTTCCTTTTTGTCCCTTACAAGTAAAACCTGCTCAACAAGAATAAGAACAACCGCAAATAGATGCAAGGGCCCAAGGAGACCAGATGCAATGGTGACGGCGAACCACAAAGATGGATCAATGAGAGAAAAAGGCTAAGTTAAAAAAATTCGGTTGTTATGATCAAAACCGAATAATCGTTCCCCAGCGGAGTCGCAAAAAAGTGTGTTGACGCTCGAAAATGGGGGTCAACGCACTGAGAGCACTAGTTTGTGCGGGTCGCAACAGACCAAATCGGAGAATCTACCAAAACTGGAACTTTCGGTTTTTTTCTGATCGGTTCGGGGAAGGAGTGTGTATCACGATTTCGCTGTGAAAGGCGACTAGGTTTATGTGCAAACCTGTAAAGGGGTAAACAACGCATTTTTTGGGGTGAAGAATAGCTAGTTTACGAGCAAACTAGCAAATGTCGTTGAATGTCCCGCCCGGGAGGGACCCATGTGGGCGAGAGCGTCACCGGACATGTCCTAGATCAGCCAACAAGCCCTAAGACGCCATCTCTGGTCGTGGAGACCTGTGGATGAACAACATATGAGGTTCGAAGAGGGAATTAGGGTTTGAAAGGTAAAAATATAAATGTACGATTGAAGATGTGATTGTTGTCCCTCAATCGGCCGTAGCCCTCTCTTTATATAGAGGGGGGGTGGACTTATCCCTTGGAGAGCAGAAAACTCTAACAAATCAGCAGAAAATCAAATTTGAAAAATTTTCTGAAAAAAAGGCAAATCCGGAGCTTTCGGAATCCAAAACTAGAACTTTCGGTTTCCTCGGGGGTGCAAATCAGCATGAGCGGAACTTCGGGTTTGCAAAATCGGAACTTTTGGTTTTGTATCTGTGTGCATTTTGAAAAGTCTGTAACTTTCTCGTTCGGGCTGCAAATTAGGTCATCTATATATCTGTTTCGATCGTCTCAACGAGGACAACATCTTAGAACTTTCGAACCAGAAATTGGGCTTTATCTTCATCATTTTTAATCACTTCTTTGTTTCTTCTATGAAAATTGGTCAAAATGCCCATTTGTAACCTGAAAACAAGTCTAAACACCAAACTTGTGAAATAATCAGAGTTAGCATTGATGTAGACAATTTTTCTCCTTGGTGAACCAGCCAAAACCGAAACTTCTGGTTTGACATACCGAAACTTCCGGTTTTAGACCCTCCGGCAAATGGCCGAAAACTCCGGTGGCCGAAGCCTCGGGTTCTAGAGAAGGCTTGCCGGATACTCCGGTGAGATGCGGACACTTCGATGAGGACTTAGTCATTTTTGCTATAGTGAGACTGCTTGAAACTGAAACTTTAGGTTTGTCAAACCGAAACCTCCGGTTTTGTCTGGATGTCAATTTTGGGTATCAACATATAGGTTACTGCAAAAGAACGCTCACCGAAATGCTATTTCAATTGGAGACATGAAACCATTGTTACGCAGTCTTTAGTTTACCGTTTAAACCACGGATAACCGGTTTCACAATTTCTAAAAAAAATGAACAAAAACCGCTACAAATTCAAAATTTAAAATTTGAACAAAATTTGATCAAAATGCTACAGCTAACCAGTCGTTTCACCGGTTACCGACCAGTTTCATTGGTTTTGAATTTCCAAATTTTGAAACCCAATGGTGAATTTTTTATTTTTTTAAAAAATCAACTGGTAAAATCAAGCCGGATTGATTTCACCAAAAATTGGTTTTCGAGCGGTTTTGAACGATTTTTCAAACCATACATGGGACACACTTCGTGAACAGTTGTGGTAGTGCAAATCATCACCAAATTGAGCGCGAACACTGGTTAAATATTTTGGTTCCTATTTTGTTTCCACAGAATCAAATCTCCATACCATAAGAATTTAAAACAGCAGGCATAAGTTTGGTTGCAAACATTGAATAGGGCAAATGATATTGGCTCCCTTCAAAAATTTCAACTACTTCCATCCCAAAAGGACATCATTTTGATATTTGGTCAAACCTGGTTTTATAAATTAAGTCATCGACTTTAATAATATAAAAATTATGTATTATAAAATAATTATTATACCGAATATAAAGTACAAGTCTTACATCGTTAAATTGATTGAATTAGAAATCGTCAGTCAAAGATAGGTGTAAGAAAACATAAAAATGAAGTTATTTTGGATGAAGGTAGTATAAAAATACCATGGAATAGGCTCTCTACCAAAGGTTCCTTTGGTAAGCAACGAAGAGAAGAATGGGACTTAGAGGAAGGATTGAACATGAGAATAAGGACTTTAACTAGTTTTTAGCGAGTTGGTGTTTCAAAGATAGAATTGTATCAGTGACTCAGTCGTGTTTCTGTCCAATCATCAGGTTCTAATCTTTAAGTGTTCTCTCAAACCTCGTTGCGCCACGTCACCCTAAAAAATATTAACCATCAGATTAAAATCTAACGGTGGATATTAAAAAGGAGAAAAAAAATCGGTCAACGTAGGAGCGTGCTTCTACTCACTCGATGGGAGCAGACATGAACGGCCGTGCTATCGTCTTAGCTTTTTCAGATTTAACATAAATTTTGACTATGATCATATTTAATTTTTTATAAATTTCATATATTATAATTTGCTTTATCATTAAAGTTATTTGAATCACAACTTAAAATTTTACATATTTGAATTAATTTTTTAATAAGTTGAATATTGAAAGATAATATTAAAAATCAACGGTAAACAATAATTTAGGAAAACGCAAGCGTTCTCTCAACTCTCGTTGCGCCACGTCAGTCTAAAAAATATTAACCGTCGAATTAAAATCTAACAGTGAACACTAGAAAGGAGAAAAAAATCTTTTCTTTAGTTAACGTAGAAGCGTGCTTCTACTCAGCGGGAGCAGGCATGAATAGCCGTGCCATCGCTCTAATTTTTTTAGATTTAACATAAATTTTGACTATAGTCATATTTAATTTTTTATAAATTTCATATATTATAATTTGATTTATCATTAAAGTTATTTGAATCACAACTTAAAATTTTACATATTTGAATTAATTTTTTAGATAAATTGAATAGTCAAAGATGACAGTAAATAATAATTTAAGAATAGAGGAAGTAAATGATAGAACACGTAGACAATGGTATAGATATAAAAAATTAACTATAACTGTTTTATTAAATCAAATTTGCTTTTGCTATAGATTCAATAAAACTATTTCAAAAAATATAAAAGTTTTTATAAATTTATTCTACTTTTATGTCTTGCAAATATATGCTACAATTAAAAACCTTATATGTAATAAAAATATATATTTAAATAACTTAAATTGTTTTATCTCTTAAAAATGCTACTTGATTACTATAAGAAGTAAGATTTAATCTTTTTTCCGCTTACAACTCCGTTCTTAAAAAATAGTAGCTTTGAACGCAATGTTTTAATCAAACATTGCTAATATAAATTAGAAATAATTTTTAATTTATTAAATTACAAAATTAAAAATAATTTGTTTTAAAAATACTTTCTTAAAAGTGTAACGATGCTACTTTTTATTAAATATTTTATAGATAACAAAGGTCACAATTATGCTTTGAAGACCATGTTGACAACTTTTTTTTAAGACCAAAGTACATGTTTATGAAACTTTGTCATTTATATCAAATCAACTATACTTCTATTTGTTAAATAATAAATTTAAAATATACTGCTTTAACTAAAATTGCGCAACAAAAATATACACGAAAAACACAGCAATTGCTGCGCAGATTTTCTAGGACGTGTCTATACTTCTATTCCACCTAACAAAATAAGTCGCTCTCCGGGACAGAAGGAACAAAGCTCTCAACAGCTAAATTAATGACTTCCGCGTATACCTGGCCAAGTTCCGCGCATGCATTTGTTTGCCTCTAACAAGACAAACCACTTCCACGGAAGTCCAAACAGGTCAGTTTTTATCTCAGTTTATAGAATCTAGATTAGCAGTTTCCTATAAACCCATAATCTAGTCCACCTTATATTATACTCCCTTCCTCCCAAAATGACTTTTTGAAATTGACGTTTGAACATTCGTTTTATTTAAAAAATTTATGAAAATACAAAAATAAATAAGTCAAACTTAAAGTACTTCGAATCATTTCACAATAAAATAAATAATTTTTTAAAACTTTTTTAAAATACAACGAATGGTTAAAAGAAGAAGTTCGAAAATCTAAAAAGACACTTATTTTAGAACGGAAGAAGTACTTGGTTTATTTCTGCTCAAAGGCATTGCCCTCAAACAATCAGATACTACCCATCTTTACCACCGTCTTTTTTCTATAAAAAATGGACAAACATGAGATTAGGCAAGAAAAAAAAATGGAAAACAGTTTCTATAAACTGACTTTGAAACATCACCACCTAATTTTTTTTATATAAATCAGTTTACAGGAACTACATCCATAAAACAATTTTTAATAAACTGCGCTAACAGGCCCGTAAAGCAAGCACCAGTTGCACACGTCAATTACTGGGGACCCAAACGGGCTCTGAATGGCAACACCAAGTTGCACCAAACTCACTAAATATGCAAGAGGAATACATAGATAGGAAAACGACACTGCGGCAAGATGCAATCTAGCGTGTAAGGTAGGATATCCGTGTGTTTGTCCCACATGTACAACATAACGCAAGGATGTTCCTGTAAATTTCAAGATTTCAAAGGCACAAGTGCAAAGGGTAAAAAATGGAAATGTATTAGTCACATCTATCTATGTGGTTAATATCTTCAGTAACATGTAAAAACCAGCTACGTGAAGCAGATGAAAGATTTAAACAGCTTAAACAATGCAACTATCTTATAATTACGACAACCTATGGCTTTACAATTCCATGAAGCTTCCATCCCCCTAGACCAGCCAAAGAAAATGCCTGCATGCCATATCAATTGAAGTTCAGTAAATTTTCAACCCGACCTATTTTGTTATAACAACTGAATAAAAAGAGCAAAGTTGAGAGTTCATTACATATCTACTAACCTCAACCCATGATTTCCCCACCGCTTCTAGCAGTGCAGCATTACATGTCTCAAGCACTACGGCATCTCCAGAAAACATAGAAGCTGCTTCCTCCCATCCCTTGTTATGTCCCATGCACCTGTATTTGTTCTATAAAGCTTTAACACAGGTCCAGCAATGAGAAATACAAAAAATCCGTCAAAATGGAGAAAAGACTCACATAACAGTTAGGATATCATCACTGCAATATTTACAGATTGCCTTTTGCAAGTGCTCTGCAGTCTGACCATCCATTGCTGCAATTGAGTAGAAACTTGGGATAAAATGGACCACTGCTTCAGATAACCCCTGAATATGCTCTTGCAGGATCTTAAGAGTTTCCTTTGTACGAGTAGCATCACTACATATAAATATGCACTGAATTTCATGAAAATAATATATATGAGGAAGCACTCACACATCAGCGCAAACAAAACAATTGTTAGACGTAATGGTGGTAATATTAATAAGTGAAAACATATTGAACCTTCAAGCATGATAGATTAGCTAGGAACACACCTGCATAAAATAAGCTCAGGTATCCAACCCATTTGTTGAAGTTTATCAGAAACACTGATTGCATCAGCTCTTCCAGATTTGCTTAGTGGCCTGTCATGATCTGATGTTAAAAAAAATCATATTAAGTTCTGTTTCTTTGGAAATAAAATACAACACCATCAAGTAAAAGACATAAATGAAATTCTACTTTCTAGAGCTATACTATATCAAGTGCTGCACAAGTCAGACTGTTTAAATCAACATTAAAATGCTCAGTGATACTCATCAGATAAAATCTCGATGATGCCTATGTAAACAATGTACTATCGTATTCATGTCCACCCTTGATCCGTAATTTCATTCTATCCAGTCGAACGTTGTATTTGCCAATTTAGCTGAGCATTTTTCAACAATTATAGGAATAATAATGTTTCTGAAATGTCACCTCATTTTGTTTGAACAAAGCATTACAGCAACATTTTAACATGGAAAATCAGCAGTTCTGTATGAAACACTCTCGTAGTAGCAATGTCTTGTAACAATTTTCAATGAAAACAGAGTGGTTCGGATGAAGCATTGAAAGTATGCACCTGACGATTCCTGTATGAACATATACTGTTTGTACAATAGGAGTATATATTTAGCATAGCATAACTGAACGATGATCACTGCGAATTTGCAATGCACCCAATGTATGGCCAATCCACTGCCTAGTTAGTACTAGTAGCTAGTAACTCAGCATAATCAAGGCCTAAATTTGTTCCTTGCATAACAATTCGCTCCTACCAAATGCCAGGTACTAGAATTTCATGGCGCCCCAGGGAAGTAAAGTGGCTCAGTCCACTCGGGCCGAGCGAACGTACCTCTCGTGGTGCGACCCCCCGCCGCGCTCTCCCCGTGCCGGAGGAGGATGAGGCGGCGGCGCGGGGCCGTAGCTGCCGACACCGCCTCCACGGCGGGCGCCGGCGCCTCGACGGAGACGGAAACGGTGCGGGCGACGCCGAGCGACGGAGCGGCGCGCGGACAGGAGAGGAGGCGGAGGCGCGGCGCGGAGCAGAGGGGAGAGGAGCAGAGCGATAGCAGCCCGGTTTGGGGACTTTGGGCGGCAGCCGGAGGAGGAGACGCGGCTCTCATCTCGATTGCTTTGGTTGCCTTGCCAACATGGAGATGATGACAGGGCAGAGGATATGGTGGTGTGGTTGGATGCAGAGAGGAGGCTGCTCTGCTTTCCCTAATCGTTTCTACGCGCAGCTTCTACGCTTCAGATGGTGGTGCTGGCCTGAAATTTTTTTTTAATAATACTGTTTTAATTTTTATTAACAGAAATAATACCCGAAGCAATAAAATTACAAAAACAATATATACTCGAACATTGGATATTCGAAATAACTAATATCGCACGTTGAATATTCTAAATCAAAGAAGACGAATGCTGAATATTCGAATAAGGAGAAGTCGAACGTTTGTTGTTTGAGTTCTTTGAAGTGGCACCTTAGACGTTCGAGTATGGTGTCATTTCGAAGTCATGGGCGGCCGTGTCAGATGGGGGCAGAGAAGTCGAACGTCCGTGGTGCGAGTTCTATCAAGTGGTGCGAGTTCTATCAAGTCGAACGACGGGCGTTCGATTTTTGGCCACTCGCACAACCGTCGCTCGTCTTCTATCCATTCTTCCGCGCGTCCAGCGCTCTCTCACTCTCACTCTCTCTCGCTCTCTCTCTGTCCGAACAAAGGCGACCGACGGGCAAGGCGCGGCGGCAGGTGGCCGGAGCGGCGCGTGTCGAGCGACCACGGCGGCTGCCGGCCGGAG
>BCLF01000085.1:838413-850325 GCA_001602275.1 Zoysia japonica | reverse complement strand
TTTTTTTTCTATATTATGTTCTATTTTTTAAGTTTATATGTATTATTGTAATTAAGTTATCAATATATTGTAAAGAATAGTTCATATTTCATATTTGATGTGGTAAACTGACTTAGTATGTGTTAGTATATAATTTTTATACATTTTTTTACCATATGACTATATTTGTAATAATGCTCTGATAAAATAGATTATTGATAAAAATCGTAGTATGTATACATGATATAATACCGAGTATTAGGATCGTAACTAATATAATAATATTTACGTAATATTATTATTACAATATAATAGTGTTAAGTATAAACTAATGTATGAATGAAATATTGATCTGTAGCCATTAAAATTAGATTTAAAAAACATATTAATAATGCAGTGTTATTAAATTTTTTGACAGAGATCGGTGAATTCAATATGATAACTCTTAGAATTTACTATGCCACAGGAGAAATTCGAAATGGTCCAAATGGTGTTGACCTGAGTAATTTTCCGTATGTGGACGTAGAACACCCTAACCCCGACGCATCAAGAATGATGGAGATCATAATTTAGTTGACAAATTTTTTTCCAGTTAGACTATACTATTTATTCAGTTAAGGTGCAATGCTTGTGGACTCGGACATTCCATCCGGTTCGTTGGGAGCTGAAGTCGGTGTGTCGGACAACAAAGTGTTTGCAGTGGTTGGATTGGTGTCGGAGAAGGAATGCTCAATTTATTATGTTTGTGCAGCCTTGTCCAAAAGAGTTATATGAACATAATGATGTGGCCTCACATAGCAGTGCAGCAAATATGGTTGAAGATGATAATCATTGTCACAAAATGATGGGGGCAACAGAAGAAGTTAGGCAAGACTTAGAGACTCTGTATTAGTGACGCTGAGGTTTTTGAGGGCCAAGCTGATACTGGAGATATTGATGAAAGAATTGTCGAAGAGCTAAAGAATGTGGATCTTAATGCAACTTATGAGGCTGAGCAGGTGTTAGTTGATGGTGATGAAGATGACGATGAGAAAGAGGATGACAATCAGTTTGGAAGTAATCTTATCCCAGATGAATGGAATAGACCTGAAAAAGCGTCAATGCAAGTGATGGATAACCAACGTTCTTGTTGGGAGTATGGATCAAGAACGATTCATGTGAATCAGCTCTTTCCTAATAAGTTTGAATTAAAAGATGCCGTAGCGCGTTGGGCGGTTCTATCCCATAGAGAGGTGTTTTTATGTACAGCGTGAAGTGCAGAAATGATGGATGTTGTTTTTATGTTCACGCATACAAGCCAAAGCATTAGACACATTAGTTGGTCTCTGAAGTTTGTGAACATTGCTGCACACTTCATTTATTGCAAATGAATTGTTCGTGGAGATTATTGAGAAACGAGATATGAAATGTTCATACATCCAACGCTCAATTTTAAAGCAATTTAAGTATGATATAAGCTATCAAAAAGCTTGGAGGGCAAAGCAAAAGGCTTTAGAAAAGCGTTGGGGCACCTATGAGGCTTGGTATTGCAATCTTTCCCGCGCGCTTGATATTTTGAAGGAAAAGAATCCGAGCACATATACTGCATTTAAGGAGACTGAGTTGGAAGATGATGAACTAGAATTTTTCGGTGTGCTTTCTTTTCCTTGGGTCCGTGTATTCAATCATTCCACCATTGTAGGCCTATAGTTTGTTTGGATGGCACTTTCTTGACTGAAAAATATAAATGTCAAATATTAACTGATTGAAATAGATGCCAACAATCAGATATTTCCTTTAGCATTTGCTTTTGTGGAGTCTGAGAGCAGGTTGAGTTGGCTTTGGTTTTTTAGACACCTTAAAGCAAGTGTCATTTGTGAACGACCTAATATCTACATCATTCATGACCGACATGCTGCGATATTATCTGCTATTAAAACATTGCAAGAGGATCCCAATGAACCATATCCATGGCCTGCTTTGTAGAGCAGGTGGTGCATGCGACATATGAGAGCTAATTTTTAAAAGCAATTTACGAACCAGTCTCTGATTAATATGTTTAAAAGGTTATGTAGTCAGAACCAAAGTCGCAAGTTTGAGACCCTTTGGACAGATCTAGATAAGAACACAAGGACTCACGTCCAAGAAAGACAAAAGAAACCACCAACACCTGGTGAGACTTTACCAGCGGTGCTACCAGCCCTTGGTGAAGGATTAGACCCTCCAAATGTTCGACGGAGGTCATCGAGGCACATCAAGTGTTTCTCACACTGGATTGAAGTCGAGCCAAAGGAGAAGTGGTCCTTGCTCTATGACAGTGGCGATGCTAGGTATAGCATCATGACTACAAACATAGATGAGGTATACAATTGGGTTATTAAAGGGTTGTGTGGATTACCTCTAATTAGAATTGTGGAAGAGATGTTGCATGGGCTCATTCGGTACTATCAAAAAAGGCACGCAACTGCTGGAATCCATAGCTCGACTATGAATACCCTCATATTGTTTTTGTATGATGAAGTATTTGGCAGAAAAGAATGAGAAGTCTGTTCGACACATGGTGCATAGCATAGGCGCAATAGAGCATCGATTTGAGATAACTTTGAGAGTAAAAGGAGGGGTAGGAAGTGAGACAAGAGTTGTTACTCACGAGGTTAATTTAGGAGTTGAATTAAATGGATGGTCAGTGTACATGCAATAAGCCGAAGTTGCTATACATTCCATGTTCTCATGTTCTTGCAGCACTGTCACAGATTGGTGTGAACACGTCATTATATGTTTCACCATTCTATTTGAAGAAAAATGTGGTGTATACCTAGACTGGGGAATTTCATGGATTTGCTGCACATTTTGACTTCACAGAATATGACAAAGATATGGTGCTTTGTTTGCTCCATCAGAATTTGCTTAGACATCGTCATGGGCAAGGTGGTCGTCCGCAGAGTAGGCACATTCGAAATGACATAGATGAAGCTGAGGTTGGAGGACCTATAAGACGATGCACTGAATGTGATGAGTACGGTCACAAGAAAAAGGATTGTACACAGAATAAAGAATGCGAAGGTGGAGCATCAACTTCTACTCAACGTGTAGGGGATCGTCGTGGTGAACACTATAGAGAAGCGTATGATGGACATGCTTTATAAGTAATATGATTATTTATGTGTCATGTAATCTATAATTATAGTGTAATTTATTGTTTATGTGAAAACACCCTTTAGTATGTTTTAATGTTGTATGAATCATGTGTATGTTGTATGAATCATGTGTATGTTGTAAAAACAATTGCACGTCTAATATTTTTATGTTGCACTATCATATCGGTTATATGTAATGTAGCCATGGACCCATATTATGAGCTCTTAGATCGATCTCTAGACCAGCGTCACAGTGCTTTTGAAGTTGCCACGCATGGAGTATCAAATGTCCCTGTGTTTATGGCTTGTACACCAGCGAGGGCTTGGCGTCTTGACTCACGATGGTTGCTCGGGTTTTATATACTTCTTATTTTTTTATTTTATGTTTTTCAATTATATGTGTTAATATGAAGTGTAAAATAAATTGTATTCATTGCAGGTTATCTAGAGCTGAATTGCTTCCTTTGACACGGATGATTGAAGGTATTGATGATGATCAAGAGGACGATGATGTCATACAGCCTCATGTAAAGCGTCCACGGCGGTTTCCATTTGACCGGTCACTTCTATCTGCTCTAGTGGACCGTTGGAGACCTGAGACCCACACATTCCATATGCCGTTTAGGGAGATGACTGTCATGTTGCAGGACGTAGCAATGCTAACTGGGTTACCCATTGCTGGTGATATTATTGGGCCCTCCGTCACTCCTATTGGGTGGCAATAGGACTTTACGGAGCGGTTTGTAGTTGTCTTGGAGGGTGCAGTATTTCAAATTGTACCGACAAAAGTATGGGCCAAAGAAGCAGTGGTTACAGCAGTTCAAGGTTCGACAACACTAGTACTTTTCTTAATTGATATCATTAATAGATTAACATTACGCTACATGTAAATAAATTGTTCTTTTACAAGTTGAGAACATGGCACATGAGCTCGACGGAGTACGAGGTTGATCGACACCTAGAGGCATACCTCCTATGGTTGTTTGGTTGGGTTATGTTCATGTTGACATACGGTGACATTGTCGATGCACGTTGGATTTCCTACGCTGATGGTGAAGCGGCAAATATTCCTCAGTTGTCTTGGGGGTCGGCTGTTCTTTGTGCTACATATCGTGCTCTATGTGAGGAGTGCCTTAACAAACGTGGGGGCTCTATATTGACAGATATGCCTCTGCTGTTACAGTTGTGGTCATTTGAGAGATTCCAGATTGGACGTCCGTACGTGGAGCCAAGACATTACACTAGTGATATGTATGGTGGGGATGAAGTCGACAAACCAACGATGGGATCTCTTTGGACACATCGTCGAGTACATATGTTTATTATATTGCAATACATTTGTAAATGATATTTAATATACTTATAGTATTTCTTTTCAGCCTCAATAGCTAGCTTTGCAGGTTCATTCGGCATATGAGCCTTTCATGGAGCAGTTTGACTATCTTCGAGCGGAGTTAGTTATGTAGGAGCCATACCGGACCTGGTATACGCGCGTTCCGGAGCTCATGGTATTTCGCAGCTTTGCTACAGAGACTATGTTTTGGCTGACAAAGAAGAAGATTGTGTTCGACGCATTTGTTGAGGACTATGCGGTACACCGAGTTATGGGGCAGTTTATTCATCGTCAGGAGATCCCGGTCCCGGTAAGAGATATTTTACTTGCAAATGTTCACTTGTATGTATTACTGAAGTATTATAGTTTTACATTTCTCGCATTTACGTAAATGTAAAATTGTCTACATATTGCAGGTTCACCATCTGCGATGATGTATTTTGCAGGTGCCTACACCATAAGTCTAGACCTGCAAATCCACTATTACCAATAAACTATATGCACAACACTAACTGTTCCGCAGGACCCTTTCATTTTCATTAGAGTAAGGAGTAGAAAGGCAGCATCTGTACCCCACCTGACGTAAAATTATGTTTTCTTAAAGCGTGTTAGGACTACCTCAGTGAATGACACCATAGACACACTATTTTATGTATTAACATATGTATGTGCCAAGCTATTATAATATTAATATTATCTTCTCTATTTTAATTTGTCAATAATATTACTACTCTTTTATTTTGTAATGTCAATATTATCAAGTTTCTAATAATAACATTTCGCAAAATTCATACACAATAATAAATTACAAATAAACTACTACTAGATAATTGAAAACATAATTTGCATGGGTAGAAAATGATTTTTTAAGTATTGTCAAATTCTGGTTGTTTGAATTTGTGTAATCGAATTTTGGATATTCAAGTGGCGGTCAACTCAGTTTGACAACATGAAATCGAATATTGATCATTTGACTTAAGAGAAGTTGAATATACAACATTCGACTTTTGAGAAGTCAAACGTTGGTTATGCGACTTCTCTGTTGTCGCATTCTAGTATTCGACTTCTCTTTATTCGCACATCCAGCATTCGACTTAGTATTTTTTTTATTTCCTAACGTCGAGTATTAATTCTGTAATTTTTTGAAAAATATGTATTATTTAAAAAAAAACTTCATGCTGGTTTTGCCTCTGTTCTTTTTTTTTTTCATTTCCACTTTTTGTTGCGTTTTGCTTATGCTTGGTGACGTTATAATCTCACACCACTCACATCCTATTATGGACTTGTTCGGTCGCCCGTTTCTTGGCTGCGACTGCTAGCTATAGCAGCAGGTTTCCACATATTTTCACTGTTCATACCAAGCAGCCGCAGCTATAGGAACGCCAAACAAACACACCCTATGTTAATATCGAAAATGTTGCGAAGGAGAAGGAACGAAATGCAAGATGTGATTGTTTGGACGCAGTAGCAGGACTCTGCCCTGCTCCTGCTGCTTCTGCTTCTTGTTCCTAAAAGCCGCTTTTGCACTGTAATGAGGCCCTATGCAAAACTTCAAGGAAGAACTTGGGTGTCAATGGCACAATAATATGGAGCGGAAGTAACTGGCAATGCGAGAGGATGATTGTCCTGTAGCTAATCGCTTGGTAATCTCAAGAATGCACTGGACCAGATTCGTATATTTTTTGAAGAAAAAATTGGATTTTTGTCAGTTCAAATGAAGTGCTTCGCAGATTTAGCACTGAAACAATAGATTTTCATAATAAAATGTCAGCCAAAACATGTGAGTATCGTTTTCTTTGCCATTTTGTCTCTTTATACCTTTAGCATAATAAACTAAGTGATTTGTCTATATGATTTGACTAAGGATATAAAAGAAACAAATGGTAAATTTGTGAAAGCTATTGTTTCGATGGCAAATTTGCGAAGTACCCGCTAACTGGTGAATTTTTTTCCTGCGGGGCAAGGAGCCACCGCAGAACCCGCCAGCAGGCTCGGGGCATGCATGGTTGCAGGGAGGAGCCCCGCAGAAAAGAAAATTTGTATGACACCGCCATTACATGCTCACCAAAAAAGTTGTATGCCCAGAGATCATGTGCATCTTTCTAAGAAATAGAAGTTGCATGCAGATAAATTGCTGCTACGCGAGCATGAAGAGGTGGTGCCTAGGGATAAAATTAATTACCATAAGTTAACCTCCAAACCTTTTGAGTTAAAAAAATAACTAGTTTTTTTTAAAATGATGGGAATTTTAAAAACTTAGTTTATTTTTTAATTAAATAGGTTCTGAAGTTAACCTTAAGCGCACCTATTTGCACCCTTAGTGGTGCCATATAATTCGCAGTCAAACCATGTGCACGGCCTCCTGGCTAAAAAAAAACTGTCACTGATGGAAAAAAAAGTGAGTCTGCCATTGTCGTTGCCTGTTTGAATTCGGCTGACTAATTGTTTGCCGATTAAAAATTAGTTATTTTCTTTCAAACGGGCGAACTAATAAGGGGACTAATTTTTAAGGCCTGTTTGTTTGATCTTTTGCTTTTATGCTTTTAAAAAAACTGACTGGTTGCTAGTTGAAAAAAATGACTGATGAAATTTGAATGTTGACAAGCCAAAAAAACAGCTTAGAATGTACATTTCAGCTTTTAGTTTGTTTCATCAAAAGCTTGCTTTTTAGCTTTTTAAAAGCAAGCTTTTCAAAATCTTGTTTGTTTTAGCTTTTAGCTTTTCTAACCCAGCTGAGAAGCTAAAACAAACAAAGCCTTTGAGTGGACCACTCACAGACTAATTGTTTTCCAATTAGTCGACTCAAAGGGACTAACAATTCGTAGGTATTGTAAAATGTCTAAAATACCCTTAAATTTTTTTTCCAAAAACCAACTCAACACGGATCCAAACAGCCACGAACTAAAAATTAGTCAGAGACGAAACAGATATTTCATTGAAAGATGGACTAACAATTAATTCTGCCTTCAAACAAGCAATGGACTAATAACTAATCGACTAATTATTTGTTTTAACTAATAATTAATCAACTAATTATTACTTGAGAGAATTCCTTGTGTGCTATTAGAAAAACTTAAAATTCCTTCTCAGCCACGTTTTGAGCTTTTCATTCTCCTACATGTCACTGTCGAGTAGAAAAATACCCTAAAATACTAGATCACAAAAGAAAATTATTGATATTTTTTTAAGAATTTTATCAAGTTGTTTAACGCATCTAAAAACTAAGGTAAATTAAATCAATGTGAAAATTTTAATTCATAATATATGTTGAATGCAGTGGACCTAATAATAAAAATTATTCATCGCTATATGTTCTATCATCATAAAAAATTGACATAGATATTGAAGCAATAGAGGTTAACTTTCATTGAGCTATACCGAAGAAGAAAAAACAAATCTCGAGAAAATTTACTCGGGAGTGGCAGGTAGAGAAATAAAAATCTCAAATAGTGGCACAAAACATTTTCCAGTGGCTTTGAAGGAATTTCAAGTTTTTCCAATGGCGCACAAAGAACTCTCTCTTATTAGTTCCGACCAATAATTAGTCGATCGGATCAAACAGACCCTAACTCAGACTTATTTGTTTTCAAAAGAAAATGCTTCAAATACAACTCTCTTGGTCGCAAAAAGAGTGCACAAATGGGTCCAACCTGCTGCAGCACTCATTTCCAAATAAACTGAAAAGCTCTTACAATAGGTTTGCTCACGACAATCTTCCTTCAAAAAGAGAAGAGGGTGGGGGTGGTGTGGGGGGGGGGGGGGGGGGGGAGAAACTTGTAACCAGAAAATACCTTTTCCATACATCTCAATGAGCTTAAAAAAAAAATAGATAGATTTTCTCAACTCCACCCGTATCCTCCAACACTTGGGGCTAATGTTAGAATCTATCAATTGAGCAACACCCTTAGTTGTTCTCTATATCTTGCTGTTTGAGATCAATACAACAACAATGGTACCAGTGTACCACAGGTAGGCACCATAAGATCACTTCCTGAAGTCAGCTTCCCAGTTTGAAGGCATCAACGAATAGGCCTAGACACACGCCAGCTTTCCAGTAGTTAACCATCGCAATAAAAGATCGCAATCTCCCACGAGGCCTAGCAACAGGTTTTCTGTACATGAGCATGCCAATCCCCTCGATTGCAGCCACAACAATACCAGCAACAAGAACATCCCAGTCACCTGTCTGGCCTAAGATCGTTGCCAAGGCGTTGGCAGTGTAGAAGCCTAAGAGCACGAGGAATATCTTATTTGGGGTGTTGGTTCTTGCAGAGTTCAGCTTTGCAAGAAGCTCCCTCGCTGCAGCTTGGATGAGTCTACCTAGCCTTGTTCTACCAAGAAAGCCACGGTCCTCCTCAAAGTCTTGTCCGTCAGAGTTAGGTGATCCACCAGTCTCCAGAGCAAATACTGGCCTCCATCTTGTGTTTTTCACATGGTAACTACAAAAGGTACATATGAAAATGTATCGAATCAAATATCTGTGGGGGTAAAAAAGGTACACATTCTGAACAGATATGAATCTTAACAAAAATGGTTCGCGCCGTAAAACATGCACATGAACAAATCACAGTTTTCACATAAAGATTCACCTTATTTGCATTCTAACAGGCATTATAATCTGACAATATGCTAAGGCAAACAAGTGGGCTGAATAATACTAGTCATTTCAAGAACATACATCATGCACAACTACAACACTAGTCATTTCAAGAATATACATCATGCACAACTATAAGTTTTAAAAGATCTATGAATATCAGATTAAATGCAGCACGTAGAAAGATCAAGTTAGGAGGATGCTAAATGGACGTCTAGACAGCCAGTCACAGTGAACAAGTAGTCTAAAATTACCCAGTTTTATGAATTCTCGAATACCGAAGTAATGAAATTAATGTGCCAATTCGACAAACAAGGTACTCTGAGGAACCATTGCAGACTTAGTTGATGGATAACTATTGGAAGTCTTTGCAGTAAAGATTGACTAACAATTTAACTAAAGATGTCTTTCAGTCGAAAATACTGAAGTTCAGGTAGAGACTCGGAGGAGCCACACCGAATCCTCTGACTGACACAGGAAACGAAATGCATCGTCAAGAAAACACTTCTGGGGGCTAACCTAAGGGCGCCTCCGTTCTTCCCATCGGCAGGCTGCAGGAAGCAAGCTCGGCGGAGTGGGAGGCAGCACCGACACGGCGAGGAGACGCCGCAGAACGCGCCGGCCGGCGCTCCCGGAGCGCAGGGAGGAGCCCCGCTCCACAGAGGCATGGGTGAGCACCGCCTAGGCGCGCTCAGGCCCAAGTCGATTCGGCCGGCGGAGGGAAGACGGGACGCGCGACGGCGACGGCCGACGAGCCAGATGAGGCTGGCCGGACGGGGCTCTCCAGCGCCAATCAGAGTGGAAAAGACGAGTGTGGCCTGTGGCCTGCACTAAAGGGGCTCAAGATAGCCTGTCACGTGTATTGGTCCGCTGGTCGACGGCCTATGACGCTGCCCTCACGCTGCGTTTCATTGTTGATCGGTATAGATGTCTAAACGGGCCGCCCGACCCATATCTGAAATGGTCTGCCATGTTTAATTTCGTTTCGGCTCGGCACTGTTAGTAAATGGGCCGTGCTGTGCTGGTCCATAGACATCTATATTGATCTGCGTCGGCGCAACAGCGTTAAGCATTTTACTAATATCGAAGCATTTTTTCTGAAATCTAAGTAAAAATAATTTTTTATGATCATTTTTCCATTTTATTTACTTAAATTATAATCTTTAAAAATTTATTTGTTTATTATAATCTGGCCAAAAAAGGCTATGAAATTCCAAGGCGTCCAGCAAAAAACTACGTTACGTGGTTGGCTCTATACGGTCGCTCTGGAGATCTCAATAATCATTGAAGCGGCACAACCTGCCGAGCAGCCTATGCAGAATCCTCGGTTTGCTCATCGGCAATAAAGACTGTTGGAGTATTTGTTTGTACTTTATGCAATTGTGGCAATTTTCGAAACCTTATGCAATTGTAGCACCACATAAAAATCAGCATTTCTGCATCTAGATTCGTAGTCCACATATATAAATCCACTTTCACAGTTGAGTTAAGCGGACCTCTTGTAGAAATACATTTTCACAAACTGTTGTCTCAATGTTGTAGTTGTAAATAACTATTTTTTAAGGTGCGATATGTAACACTTCGTGTTTACGAATAATAAAACGCTCTATTCGAATTCGAAATTCCCGAAAATCCGAGCTCGAAGGAATTTAAACCCAGATTCAAGTTAGTCCCAAATTTAAGTTTGAAATTCAAAATGTGTGTTCAAAATTTTCAATGAAATATTGTGAAACAAAACTCTCTCTTGAAAGTTCTTGCAACCAATTGAATTTTAGAGGTTTTCAGAAAATTTTTATTTGAGGTTTAAAGGTCCCAAATAATTGATTTTACTCTAAATATTGCCTGTCTTTGAAATTAAATAAAAAATTATTTATCTCTATTTTGAGGTTGACCCCAAAATGAAAGTTGTTCCTGTATACAAGTTTTACCCTCCTACCAAATTTCAAAATTTTTGGAGCTCGGAAAGTGTGCATCTCAGACTAAAAATAGAGAGCAGTTCTGGAATTCGGGGGAAATTCGGGGAAAAAGAAAAATCTCCGCGGGACCCACCTGTCAGCCTCACTATCTCTCTTTCTTCCTCTTCTCCAACCGCGCACGCCAGCACGGACGCCCACGTGCTCTCGCCTCGCGCCTCCTCGCTGCCTGCACGCCACCGAGCCGAGGACGTGTCCCGCTCCATCTAACGCGCGAGTAGTACTCCCGGCCCTCCTCACTCGCTCTGCTCTCTCCCTCATTTCACTCTCACTCGAGCTCTCTCACGGTCGCACATACCGTCGCCGTCGAGAACCGTCCTCTGAGCCCTCCCTGGCCTCCGTCCCTCGTCAGGAAGCGGCGCCACCCCGTCCTCTAGCCCTACAAACGACCATCTCCTCCACCACGCCGAGCCGCTTCGATTTGAAGTTTTCCCCAAATCGAGCTACATCAAACCTGTCTTCCCCAAATCCGGTAAGCTCCGGTGAGCATCTCTTAATTCCTCACATTTGAATGCTATTCACAAGCTCATGCACCTCCAGGTCACGACGTTTGAGCAAATCGTGAGGAGTTCCAGTGGGATTTTGAGCTTCCATCCATAGGCGCCATCGAAACCCGAAGACCTCACCGTGGACAAGCCCTTTCCGCCCCTCCTCGTCGACGAAAACCTTGACGCGGGGCTTCTACTCGCTTCGGTGAAGCTCGTGGTGAAGAAACCTTCGCGTTTCGTTTACTGGGCTGCTCGCACGCCATCGCCAAAGTCGCGCCGCTGTTGCCTTCCGTCGTCGGCGCTCTCCGGTGAGGGTCACCACCATCCGACCCCACCCTCAAGCTTCCCTCGCGACGTAGATCATTTTCGGGACACGACCCCTCGGAACCGACGCAGGGAAGCGGCTCCGGCGAGCCGCGCCGGCAG
>BCLF01000085.1:825287-837921 GCA_001602275.1 Zoysia japonica | reverse complement strand
GCGAGCAAGGGGCAGGGGCTGTGCCCCGCCGCCTGGGCCAAGCGCCCCACGCGCTCGAGGCCCACTGGCCTCAATGGCCTGCCGCCCGGCTTGGGGCAGGCCGAAGTGGCCCAGTTTTTCCGTGGGCCAGCCGTACGCGAGTGCGGCCTAGTAGGCCGAAAATTGTTATCTATTTTGTGAAATCAATTATTAGTTGTCCAGAAATTAGTATTATCTTACAAAAATCGTAGAAAATTCATTTTAGCTCCAAAAATTACAAATAATATACCGTTGGAATCCTTGAAATATGTAGAATATTTTAGAAATTTTAAAATTGCATTTTCAGCTCTAGAAATAGCACTGTTTGTTAATTAAGAACCTCATGCATTTAGGAATCGCCGGAGAAGGCCAGCAACTTGCTTTAGCTGCTTCGGAGTTGTCCGCCGCTGAAGATCAGTCTCTTGTTTGCGCTAACCCTTAGCGAACCGAAGGTAAGCTCCGGTGCATTTACCCTATTTTAAACTCTTTTATTTTATCACTATGTATTGTATGCTTATTGTACTGCGCATTACGTCATAGGAATTGTTTGAAAACCATAGAATGCATGATAGTGCCCCATTCCTTTGTTTAGTGTATATTGGTACAGGTAACTCGACGTAGAGCTAGGCTAAGTCCCTTTTTTGCCGGTAGAAGTCGAGTGAATAAAAAACCTCACTCGCGAGATATAACCTGTTACCTCGGTCGCCTTATCACAATTTTTAAACCTGAGATCAGGTAGGGAATAGGAGGGCACAGAGGCACGTTTCCGGTGTGGACTCGTGGCCAGAGTGTGGTAACTCTGTGTGTATCGGTTAAGGACTAATTCGAGTGTGACCCTGTTGAGCAAGTTTGAACGTATCAAGAGCATGCTAGCGAAATAGGCCTAGTAAACCGATGTAACTCGACTATCGTAGTGGTTGGATGACAACCCACCCCTCTTTTGGTGATGATATTGGGAGGGTACACGGGCTAACCACGGATAGCCCTGATGTGTGGTATCGCATTTAGAACGTGTACTCGGGAGGGGTGAGAACCGAACCGGCCTCTATGATATTGACGTGAAAGGTTGCCGTACGGGACTCCTTGAGAGTGTGCGTACGTCGTGCTACTTGGGTTTTTCCAACTGGTGTAAATCGATTATAATCGTTGCTCCTCACAGTAACGAGTACCGCTTGTTCACTGCGTCATATCGTAGTAACAACTGGACTAATAACACTAATAACAATAATAACATGATTTGTTTGCTTAGTTATAGGTAATTGCTTGACAAACATGCTTGCTCTAGTTTATAGTGCAAATTAAATCTACATTTCCGTGGACTGAAATTACCGTTAAAAGTTGAAAGGATCCATTGATAGTGCTATATTTTATGCAAATAGCCATCCCTCTGAGTCAGCCCCTCATGTTTAGAAGTCGGCTCTAGTTGGCTATTTTTGACGGTAAGTCTTGCTGAGTGATTAGTACTCACGGTTTGTTGTTTTCCCTTTTTGTTGTGTATAGCTCTTCCTGCAGGTAGCTGGTGTAGCTGTTGCGACCAAAGAGTGCGGGAAGGTGAGGCTCCTGCGAACTGGTCCTATGAACCGGTTCCCTCCTCACGGAACTCCGGTCGCGAGGAGTGAAGCATGTCTTAGGGCGAGACGTGTCTCGGAATAAGGAAACCGTCGTGTGTCTGTATTCACCTCCGCACCGTTTTTTTTAAAAAAAAATTGTTTTCAGCTCCTTCCTTATAAGAACTTGAACTTATTGTAATACTTTAAGCGGTTTCCATATTTTATAATATCACTCGTGTTGTATTATTTGGGTATTGTTGTTCAATATCACCCGAGATCGATCCTAGGCGAGCCGTCCAGTGTTTTGGGGCGGTTCTGCCACACGATATTAGATCACCAAATATAGAAATACAGGTGAATTCATATTTTTCATGAAACTTCAAATTCTCACCGAAATTTAGGACTATTATAGAAGTGATTTTTCACAACACTTGGCCATTGCACTATCCCCATCTCCCGGGTAAGCTCAACTTACGAATTATCAGATGCATCATGCAACTCTAAAAATCTTTTATACTCCCCCATTCCTAAATTATTGTTGCCCATTCCTAAATTATTGTCGTCGTTTACTTCTAATATCAATTTTAAACATTCGTCAGATTTAAAAAAATAGTTCAAATGGGTGAAATTATAAATTATGTTTCATGCATCTTCAATAATAAATCAAATTATAAAAAAATATATCATAGTTTTTTAATTAAACGAATGATCAAAATTGATGTTGAAGTCAACGACAACAATAATTTATGACGGAGGAAGTATGTAATAGTGTCTTTTTTCTCTAGTTAATTTGTATACACTTTATTCATATCTTTTGTTACACGCTGTGTAGTCACTTTATTAATTCATATCTTGTTACACGGTTTGTCTACACTTACTTTATCCTCTCTTTACAATTCAACTACTCTCGACCAGCCCCTTGAAGTCGATAGGCGAGGTGAACCTGCCGGGTCGGCTGCGAAAGAAGTTCATGGCGGTCAGCATCGCGCCCCGCTGGGACGGGTGCACTCGGTCCCAGAACGCGTGCTGGTCGCGGTTGGCGCACAGCGTGGAGTTGGGCAGGCAATCCTGTTCCGCGCCCAGCCTCCCACCTCCGCAGCACGCGGCGGCGATGTCCGTGTACCCCACGGCCGCCGGGTCGGCGAAGGTGGCGTCCGTGAGGCCGTAGAAGTCGGCGAGGGAGTACGCGAGACCCGGCAGCCTCGCGGCGAGGCCGGCGATCATGGGCGTCAGGGCGTCGTCGAAGCCCGCCGCCAGCTGGTTCAGGCCGGCCTCGCATGCTCCGTTCGCGTCGAACAGCCGCGCCGCCGGCACGCACCCCAGCTTCCCCACGTTGATGATCGCGAACTTCCTGGTGCCCAGCGCGTACAGTCTCTGCATGCAATTTCATTTCACATCCATTTAAACGCTTCGCTAATTAAGGGCACCGAAAACCAGTGGATCGATTGATCGAGCTGTGACGTTTTGTGGTACCTGGATGGTGGCTGAGTAGTTGGAGATGAGGCTGCTGTAGAGCGCGTCGACGTCCGCGGCAGACTGGTTCGGCGACTGCGCGAAGACGAACAGGTCGTTGCTGCCGACGCTGAGGAGGAAGAAGGACTTGGCGAGGAGGCCATTCACCGCCGCGGCACCCTGTCTCTGGACCATCTGAGACTTTGTGGCGTCGAAGTACTCCACTTGCTTTGACAACGGGATGTTGTTGCCCGCATTCTGCGTGGGTACGTGCGTATATCGTTGTTAGGCCTAGTATTCGCAGCAATGAACAGTTACCATGTCAACAACTTTTTACAACTTTTTTTTTTCTGGAAGAAGGGTTTTCGTGTACAGTCAAACATGTGTGGACTTATTACTCCAATACAAGTTAACACCTTTTTGGATGTAATGATTGAGGTTTTGAGAACGACACGTCCAATTATGTTGAGAAAAAAACATCACATATCTAAACTTAATAAATTAAAAATTATTTGTAATTTATATTCTCAATGTTTGACTAAAACTATATTAAAACAACATTCTTTTTAATCCCAGAGGGAGAAGTAATCGTTCCTCCTTTCAAAATTATTGCTCCAATAATTATAGAATGGAGAGAGTAGTTTTATACCATTAGAAATAATTTGAATTATATTCTATATAAACCACCGATTTGTAATTACTCTCACTGTTAAAAAATAGTAGCATTTAAAGCTCTATCCATAAAACTTCAAATGATACTATTTTTAGGTGGAGAGAGTAGTTCCCCTTGCATTTACTTTCCATGGCATCTAAACTGGAATAGAAGAACATGCGAGGAAATACTTACAGTAGAGTCGAGGATCCCAGCTCCTGCCGAAGCATAGCTCACACCGGTACCAAGAGCGCTCCGAACTAGAAGGCCGGTTCGAGACACCAGCGGGAGATAAGCCGGAGGGCTGCTCGCGAATCCAATGTTCTTCGCTGCAGGAAGCATAGTCCAGGTATAATCGATGAAACGACCTATAAGTACACAACCCAATGTCTGCAGATTATCTCTTAATGACTTAATTACCTATGAAGTCAGCAATGTTATAGCCATCGCTGAAGCGTCCGGTCGGAACCGAACCCGGGAAATCGACGCCGTAGTAGGGCCTGTTCGCCCTCGGCACGTCCGGCCCCGTCAGGTAGTTGTTGTTGCCGACGTCCAGCGTCGAGTCCCCGAGCACAAAGATCGGCGGCGGCCGGGTGGCGCCCGCTGCGGCGGCGGCGCACAGAACCTGCACCGATATCGCCAGGCACAACACAAGGCCCTCTCCCATGCCCGACCTGCGACCCGCCATAATTAATCTCTGTGATGCCAAGCTCAGAGCTTCTTGATCCAGGCAATGTATACAACTGCGCCTGAAACTAAGAGCTAGCGCTAGCGGTGTGTCGCGATTGCTGGTGACAACAAAGGGGGCAGATAGTACTGCATTTTATAGGCTCTTCAACATGGGGCATTTAATTATTTATCCAAAGAAAGTGTCAAGCATTTTTGCATGCTCGATCTGATGCATTGTTGTTGCAATTTAGTCTACAGGATGAACAAGAGCGAGTTGACCTTGCCTGCGTGTCTGAATTCATTTAAGGGAATCCAAGAGGCGAGCAGCAAGTGCACGTCCACTTGTTCATGTTACGAAGACGTAGCAGATAGAAGGAGCTGTCTTCGCCACACACGTCCCGATCAGGCAAGCTAAGCTTACCTCTGGCTCTCTCTAATGTGCATGCGAATCCGAGAAGTCGCCTCTTCTACATGCCGACTTGCGTGCCTTACTCAACCATGCAAACACTTCTCACGCTTAGAAAAATGATTTTTCAACACGCTTTTTCTCGCCGCAAGCAAAGCGTGAGCACATTATAGTTGAGATGGACTTTGATCAGTTTTTTTGAACCTACCTGATCGACGTTGCCCAGATGTGCTTTCAAATTCTTGATCGATCTAGTTGTTTGATGCACTGGGAACACTCTCTCTGGGGATCAGAATTCAGTGGCTAAGACAGAATTTAGCTGTGTGGTTCTCCTTCATGCAGAAATTTGAGCCGTAGCTGGTTTGATATGTATAGATGCAGGTGCGTAGTTACATCACGCAACAGCGCAAAAAATCAGACTACTCAAGAACCTATGGTATCTCCTTCTGATCACGGAACCTAATATTTTGTGTCATATATATTTGAACGATTTCATGAGGCTTTGTTAAACCATAGGGGTCCAATGCCTTATAATTTAATAGTATTAAAATGAATCTTGCTGCCCATTATGATTATTCTCTAAATTAAATTAGCCAAAGCGATATTTATTAGAGAACATATGCTTCATATTTACTCTGTTGCACGTAATTAATATCTAACCAATATTATTTAAGTATGTGTCATATTTCTAAGTTTTGGCTATTTTCATTTCTTTCATTTAAACTATATATATCTTAATGTGCATTATTTTAACCAAACTAATGTTGGAGTATTTTTTTAAATATTAAATTTAAAGTTTCTTAGTAGATCTATTAACTACTCCTTCTGTCCCAAAATAAGTGTCAATTTAGATTTTCAAACATCTACCTTTGACCATTTATCTTATTCAAAAAATTTATGAAAATATTATTTATTTTATTGTGAAATGATTCATTATTAGAAGTACTTTTAACATTGTTTTGTTTATTTTTTTATTTTCGTAATTTTTTTGAATAAGATAAATGGTCAAACGTCGATTTTAAAAAGTAAAAAACGTAACTTATTATGGGACGGAGGGAGTATTATTCAGCTCAGAAAATCATTTCCATTCTTAATGGCATTGAGAAACTTCATGCAAATTGAGATGGCTCTTGGTGTTCTGAGCTCTTTCTTTTGCATTTGAGAATAATGCTTATGTTGCTCCCATCGTCCTTGGTGATGCAAAATGTGGTGAACTGACATTGCACAACCATGCTTTCAAATTCATTATCGATCTAGCTTTGTATTTTATTTGATGCACTAGAAACATTATCTGGGGATCAGAATCCAGCTGCTAGGACAAATTTTTTTGTGTGGTTCTCTTCATGCAGAAATTTATGAGCCCTGGTTAAAATAAGAATAGATTCAGGTATGTAGTTACATCATGCAAAATCATAAAAAATCAGAATACTAAAAATTTTTGGGGAACCATCAGAATACTCAATTTTTGAGCCCTGGTTGGATAAGAATAGATTCAGGTATGTAGTTACATCATGCGACAACATATAAAATCAGAACACTCAAAAACCTATGGTATCTCATTCTCCTAATCATGGAACCTAATATTTTGTGCCATTTGAATGGTTTCAAGAGATTTTGTTGAATCATAGGGGTCCAATTTATTAAAAATAAATTTCTACTGCCTTTTATGATTATTCTCTAAATTGAATTGAACAAAAGAGATGTTTATTAAGAGAATTTATGCCTTTTATTTTATTCTATGGCACGTAATTAATTTTTGACCCGCATTATTTTAAAGGAAATTTGGATTGATGACACACGATGACGAGTTTAGAAAATTACCATCGAACTGAACTGATACAGTTATGTGGATCTGCTTTGAGGAGCTTGAGAGGGAGAAGAGAATGAGGAGCTCGTGAGGTGAGTTACCAGGTGAGAAGAAGATAGGGGCAGGCAGGGGTAAAAACGTATACACAGTATTAACAGGGCAAAGTGACAGAATAGTATTATTTCTAAGAAACGCGAACTTTCAGTGATATATAAATGTACCGGTTCAGTTCGATGGTAATTTTCTAAACTTGTCAACTTTTGGTGTCGTTAATTCAATTTTTCCTTGTTTTAATTATGTGCCATATTGCTAAATCTTACCACATCCGTTCCAAAATATAAACATTTCTATGTTTGAATAAAGTCAACTTCGTTTTACTTTTACTAATAATATCTAGAAAATTACATAGTTTCTAATATAAAAATATACTTTTTATGAAATCTTTTTTCATGATGAAATAAAAAAAATATTTTTTATGATAAAATATTATTAATTCTACATTATTAATAGTCAAAGTGATCCAAGTTTGGCTTTGACTAACCTATAAATGGTATATGCCTTCTGGAAGTCTCCAATAATGTGGTATTTTTTTTACTGAAATGGACAATCTGAAATACTAAAGGTCCAGCTTAATAATCTATAACACTTGCACGTCATGTTCTTACATGATTCTGCATCGCAACTTGCAAGATCAAAATAAGAGCACTGGGGCTCTTGTATGTCTGGATGATTTTCTCACGGCTGGTACATAACTTATAACTTATCTCTTCAGACTTCAGCTTCATAAGCATAACTTTGGAGGGTTTTGATTACCATAATTATTATTTAAGATGGAATTAATCATTCAAAATGTCGTGTTTTCAAGACATGAAAACGCTTTATCGTGCAACTAGGATACGACTTCGATTAATCCACATATCCAGTGTTCAATTTATGAAAGTCGTGCCTCCAACGCTCAATTTTTCTAAAGTTACATTTTGGTTGTTCGACATAGTCATATTTCTGAAATTTCTCCAATTCGAATAATGTTTCCGAGAGATGCTACGGTGCTTGAGAGAGGTACCGCCACCTCTTCAATTAATCTCAGCCGCTGATTTTAAAAAATTGATATCGGGTCCACTATTTTTAGTAACAGGCCCACTATTTTTGGTATCGGATCCACCATTTTGGTACTTTGACTAGGTATCTCCCTATTTTTAACCATTAGATATGATGAAATGGATGACTGTGGTTAACTCCAAGTATTGTATCATCTCTCTGTAATACCCCTTGCCGACTCTTCCCCACACTACAGTAGACCTCAAGCGGAACAGGCAGAGGCGGAGGCGATCCTCGACCTCGGCCCTGATCTGATTGCTCCCCTCCCCTCGGGCGTCCTTTTAGGCGCTGGAGGTGGAGGGGAAGCAGGATCTGGGGTAGGGAGCTATATAGGTTAGTTCTAGAGTTTAGTTTTAGTCTCTAGTAGCTTAATTCTTCTCCTTGGTGATTTCTTCGCTTGAGGAGGCTGTGTTTTTCCTCGACGGCAACAGTCTTGCCTTGGCCGGCGTGGTGAAGCTTTTGGTCCTCGGCTTCAGGTGACTCAGATGACGAAAGTTTGAGGTACGTGGTCTTTTTGTGCGAAGGGATGGTTTTTCTAAGCATCCTTGAGACTGAGCTGCTTGTCTGGGATGTCAATGTGGTCGGCATCTTTGGACTGGTTGTCCGGCTGTTGGCCTCTGGGTCAGCGGCGATGGACTGCCCTTCTTCTTTTCATCTTCGCGAGTTGACGGCCGTATTCGTTCATCGACTACAATTTGTTCTGGAGGAGAATCCAAACGATGGCTCTTGCGGCGACCATGCTTTGGAGTCACTCGTGGAGATGGAAGGTGGGATTTGCTCGGTGCCGGCGATCTGCCTTGGTTGGGAGTGTCGGCGATGTCGAGGTTTATCAGGGAACTGAGGAGTACGTGATGTATTTTTCAGTTTTCCCAAAGTGTTGCTTGTGAAGTTTCTGAGGATGTAATGTGCTTTCTTATTAATATAATAGGGAAAATTTGTTCTGTACCACTGAAAGTGCACCTCTCCCGAAAAATACTATTAAAAGGTCCAGCCTCTGACAATTACCACAAAAAATTTCACAACACTCTGGATTTCAGCATTCTGTTAACTTTTGTGCTAACACCGTTAGGTGAGACAAAAATACCCTTGCCTGTTCGCCTCTTCATCTGCTTCACGTCGTTGCTGCTGGATAGAGAGATAGTGACTTGTAGCGGGCAAATCCAGCAGCATAGACTGGAGCCATTCGATGCAAGTGTCGACAGGATGGCGAGCTGGTCGCGACAAATCTGCTGCAGCAGGCCAGCAGCCCCTTAAGGCGGGTGCATGACCATACTTAGGCGCGAAGAAGCAGGTGTCGAGCTTCATGGCGACATGACATTTCAGAATAGGAGGTGACACCGAGCTCCATGAAAACGGAGGCTGCTCTGTATTGACTGCTGAGATCAGAGGGTGCCATCAAACTTGAAAAGAAATGGAACAGCGTGCAGTGGCTGGCCTAGCCATGGATCTTGCTGTGCACAGGAGCTTGGGCACGCAGATCTGAGGCCATGAGGTGCAGGGGGAGCATAAATGAGTCGGCCAGTGCTGTAAATCAGGCATTCGATGAATTTTTACCTTCACTCAGTTACTCTTGTGTCAAGAATATTTGTGTCTTTTGATTATATACTCTCAGCCAAAAGGAGGTGAAAACAATCTTTAGAGTAAAGGATACAAACAGAATGGTAATTTCCGTAACAGTTGTGATATTTTGATGGTAATTTCCGGAGACTGGTACTTTAGTGGTATTTTCTGGAAAAGGTGAACTTTCGGTGGTACAGAACAAATTTTTCCATTTTTCTGTAAAATTTTAGAAAAAAGATAATAGTTTTTTTTAAAAAAAAACTCCGCCAAACACTGGAATTCCACTGCCCCAGATGACTTCTTATTTCTCTACACGCACAACAGTTAAAAGGCATAGAATCATGCTTTAGTCCAAATAATATATTGTAAATTAGTGGTAAATATCATGAGCGAGAGTTTATGAGTAGTACACAAATATCATGAGTGACAGTTTATGAGTAGTACACAAATATCATGAGTGAGAGTTTATGAGTAATAAACAAATATCATGAGTGGGATTTTATGAGTAATATACAAATATCATGAGAATTTCGATTGATTGAGAAGATCAATTATGTGATTATCAAACCAACCATGTTGTGATAGAATCGATTTCACCGGGAAAGGAATGGACAAGATGATAGCTATTCGTCTCTTAGATATTGTTCACCGAGCTTCAAAAGTTTAATATTAGCGTGAATATCAGATTTTTGTTGCTATCGCATAAATGATCTAGTTGTGTCACTTACTATCTTGGTATAGAGAAATTACTGCTAAATTGTTGCAACTATCAAAGACCAGCATGCTATTTGGGCCCCTTTGGTCCCAGCTTTTCATTCTTCAGATTCACTCCTGATTTTTCATTTTTCTGTGAAGTGATTCTGTGACTGAAAGTGACTCTCTTTGATTCTATATGATAAACTCTTAAAATCAAGAAAATCACTTCACAGAATCAGAAAAAGCTACTTTTTCAGCTCCCAGCTCTTTAGTTTATTAGAATCATTTCACAGAATCAGACAAAAATCACTTCTTCTGAAAAACAACGTTTGGTAGAGCTCCTTTGATTCTGCCTGAGAATTAGGAGCTGGGAGCTCTACCAAGGGGGCTTGTCCATCCCCCAAATACTGGAATCCCACTACCCCAATCTTGACGTGTTCTTATTTCTCTACAACAGCAACAATTAAATGCATAGAATCATGCATTAGTCCAAATAATATAGCGGAAATGCATAGAAGCATGGCTAGATATTTTTTGGTGTTCAGTTCGTACAATATACATAGTGGTAAATTCTGTACTCTTACACAACTGCATTGAAAACAAATAGCTAGTACAACAAAAAAATGATCAACTTCTTACTCTAACAGAATTGCTCTCATGTTGTAGCGACCCCTAAATGGCAAAATACAAACAGTAATGATCGAGTCATTGACTTTGTTGTAAAATAAAGTCTCCATGTTTCCACCGTGTTCGCTGAAATACCATATATACCCACCTTTTTTCTGTTGAAAATATACTATGCATGCCAGTCCTGTATGGATCCTTGATACGATTTCATTTTTGTGATTGATTGGAATGGAGTTTCTGTTGCATTCCATCGTAATCAAATTGGCGTGATTCCAAATCTGGACAAAACCACCATGTGAGTACTAAGGATGAGTAAAAAGTGAAGTAACCATAGAAGATGAAAATTATGTACGTTCTTGTCGCTTTCTTTTAGAAGTAGATTCTCATGACATAATTGGAGTAGAGTAACTGAATTGTTTCAACACCGTCCAATTTTCAGTTGACAATACTTCTACTCTGAGGTGGTTGCGGCTCATGTTACATGCAACAATAATTATCCCGTTGGAGTCACTGATTTTACTGTAAAATAAAGCCATTATTTTTCCACCTTTGCTGTTGAAGTGTTGTATACACTCACCCTTTTATGTCAACATAATATGTATGTTCTGTGTGAGAGACATATATGTCAGAAATGTTCTTAGATAGTGAATAAAGCATACATACTGTATGGGGAAATCGAAACGTTTGCAGTACGATGAAACATGACAGAGTATCCATTCCAATCAATCACAAAAATGAAATCATTTGCTGGAATGAACTTTGCAAGTGATCGTATACACCATCCAACGCTCCGCTCAACCTACATGTCGGCATGAACATGAAATTCTTCCTGTATGGAAAAAGAAGTAAAATACAAACAAAAAGAATCAAACCATATAGAACTTCACATTACTACATCCCATGCCATAGCCCACATCATGACAATGTTCTAGACACACGTGTGGGCAGCGCACTTGAGTGCATGGAATACTGACACACTCCGAGGTTGCCTGCAGAAATAGTGCTTCATCAACAAAATCGAGGACAGCTTCTATTGAAGGGCGCCACGGCACCTAAGCGTTATGTACGTACACGAAACATGCGGGCCATTCTCGCGTCGCTAGGTCACTCACCTGCAGCTTGGGGCACAGAAACCTCACAGAGCAGAGGGCGGCGTCCGGCCGTTGAGCCCGCCGATCTCACGGCGCATCAGATTGCTCATGATGCCGCTGCCGGCCGGACTCTCGAACTCCACCTTGCCGGGACGGCATCGCGGCATCAAGAGGTCGACTCAGCTGGTACGTGGATGATGAGAACCAGGAGTGAGATGCTTCGACAACCAGCATATGATACATGCATGCAATAACCATGGCAATGGCGGTACCTGAAGGCTGCTCGTGATTCGGATCACGGCTTTCATTGATCTGGCCAGCAGTTTTTTTATTATTAGAGATAGAGTGTGCTGGTTGATGCCTTAATTCCTACAGCTAAGATGAGCAAGTTTGACCAAGTCAGTGTATGACTTGCTTGTGTGGATGCCACATCTAAATTTTTCTTCATAATCTGAATAGCACAAATACATAAAAAAAATATAAAATCCAGTTTGACGTGCTTAAAACACAACAAATTCCAGAGTGCAGTGCCAACAATATCAACCTAAATATGGCCGATTCTTGATGAAATCATTTCCACCTGATTAAGTGTAGGTTACATGAGATTGCAAATAAAATAATTTTTATTGGGAGGCCAGTTTTAATCTGACCACACATGAACGACACTGCTTGATTTACGTCCTCTAGCATGCTGGTTACAAACTTTATTTCATAGGTTACATATGGGATATTCAGGCCATGGATGGCCACATAGCTAGCAAAATTGTCGCTGACCTGAAGCCTGAAGCGCCGGAATATCTCGGTGCAAAAGGTACCGTCGGGGCATGGCGGTGTCCGGCTGTTGAGCCCACCAATCTCTTGGTGCATAAGTTTGCTGATGGTGCTGCTGCTGCCGCCGCCGCCGCCAACCGGAAGCTCCCGGCACAGAGGCCTCCTTGATGTTGTTTTTTTTTTTGTCTAGAAACGTAGATCCGAGAGTTTAGCGTGTCGAGAAAAATCTATGTGTGG
>BCLF01000085.1:781690-824521 GCA_001602275.1 Zoysia japonica | reverse complement strand
CCGTGGGACCAGCCACCGGCCATGTCGTCCTTGGCCGCGTGCCGGCCTTGCGCCGTGCGCCGCGTGCCGTGGGGGGGGGGACGCGAGCCGTGCGGTTTTCTCCCCCCCTTTTTGCATAGATCTTTCGCGGAGCTCGATGGACTCCGCCGGCTTACGCCGCCGGCTACATGTTTTTTATTTTTCTCTTTTCTGTGATGTGCTCGCGGGTAAGGTTCCGGCGAGCTCTTTCCATGACTCGTCGGGATCCACCCCTAGAGCTGGCTCTGATACCAATGTTGTTCTTTTTGTGTCTAGGAGTGTAGATCCGAGAGTCCAGCGTGTCAGGAAAAATCTGTGTGTGGTTCGGAGGTGGTCAATACCTTCAGATCCGGTCGCCGGAGTCGAGGAGGATGATCCGGCCATCTGCCCTTTGTCGATACGGTTCTTCTGCTCTAGGGCAACGTCGGTCGGTAACGAGGGCAGAGGCGTAGAAGTCGCGGCGACGTCGTCGATCTCCCGGTGACAGCGGTCGTCGCGGCAGTGACGGCGGTGGAGCTTCCTGTCGGCACAGCGCCCCCTCACAGATCGGATTAGGGTTTGTCGGTGGGTTGTGGCGGTACGGACGAACTTCGATGTGCGTACCAACCGGCTCCCACATTTATTTATTGTGGCGCTGGCGACAGAGGTCCACCAGCTATATTGGGCTGGGCGCCTCCGATCAAGGCGCGTAGGTCAAGGCCCATTAGGCCGTTGGACCAAATGGTGGAGATCAATTTCTAACACTTGAGACGCGAGCGGCATCCAAGCCCTGCCCCTCGAGCGCGACAGAGCCCTGCACGTTCTCCACTTCCGCACCGGTGGCTGCGCAGGAATGCTGATTTCGTCTTGTGCGAGGAGGTTTTGATTGGGCAGAGGGCTGGATGGTTTAGGGTTTAGAAGTAGTGGTTTGGCTTGGGAGAGAGAGGAGGGAGGGGAGCGGGTTCAAATACGTTTCAAACTGGTTGAGAGGAGTGTGAACCTGACCTCAGTCAGTGATCGTCGGTCGAGATGGATTGGACATGACGCCTTGTCCAGATCCAGACGTACTGTCCGTTTTGGGCCTGCTTGAGTGAAGACAGCCAAAACTCTGTCCTGCTTTAAGCGCCAGGTCATACACAAAGCAAGTGTAGGACTTGCTTTGTGTGGATTCCACATCAGAAATTTTCTTCATAATCTGAATGACATAAACAAATACTAATTAAAATCCCAGTTTGGCATGCTTAAAACACAACAACTTCCAGAGTGCTTAGAATATTTTATGGTGCAAGAACTTCACTAAAAAACAGGGGGCACACTCAAAAATCGTTGAGCGACCGGAGTGTCCGGCAAGCCCTTTTGGGTTTTGGGGCACCTAGCCCGTCGTAATGGTCGGCACGGCCCGCTGGAGTGTCCGGCATAGTGTCGGACTATTCAGCAAGCCCTCTTGGGTTTGGACGTTCAGCCCACCAGAGTGTCCGGCACAATGCCGGACTGTCCGGTAAGCCCTCTCAGGTTTGGGGTTTAGCCCACCGGAGTGTCTGGCGCAATGCCGGACTGTTCAGCAAGCCCTCTCGGGTTTAGGCGTTCAGCCCACCAGATTGTCCGGCACTATGCCGGACAGTCCGCCAAGCTCTCTCGAGTTCCGGTGATTTACACGACAGACCCTACGGCGTGCCATCGGAGACTCTGGTCACCGGAGTATCTGGCACTTTACCGGACACTCCAGTGGTGTCGATTTAGTAAGGTTTTTGGCAGATCAATTCCAATTTGTTTTCTAATTGAGATGATTCGTTTCTCTGCGCGGTAAGACCATCTCACCTCTATAAAATAGAGGTCCATGGCCGGTTGAGGGGTATCTCAATCGAACCTATCATTTGCATTTATGTTTTACACTTCTCCAAACCCTAATCCTCTCACTCCACCCTGTTTTGCTATTCTTCCTTCGTCCCAGCGACGTTCGAAGGCGATCCAGCTGGCCTGACCGAGCCCGGATCACCCTTAAGACGATCCTCCTCCGACGGGGTCCCTCCCGAGGTGCTATCCAAATCTAGCGTCAAAAAAGCGTCGGCGTTCCCGCACACGGACGTGCAAGTGGTGTGTTGGCATGGGATCCATTTCGACGTCAACACACTATTTGGTGACTCTAGGGACTGAGTGATTCCGGTTGCACAAATCTAATCGTCGTTCTCCACCATGATCTTCGAGATCTCAACGACGAGCATCGTCATGCCGTTTTGAAGGAGTTGCCCGAAGAGGCTCGCAAGGCGTTCCTAGAGCGCTAAAAGGCCTTCAAGGCAAAAGGCGCGGGAAGATCGGGAACTTCAAGAGTACTTGGCGTGTTTCAAGAAAGACCGTCAAGTGTGGTCTCTTAAGTGAAAGAAGCCATTCTTCCAACCTTCGTCGACGATGCGGCCATGGGTGCTGCCAATGTGAGAACACCTTCGCACCCTCCCGTTACTTTTAAAGACCTTTCATATTACTTTGCCGACATGAAAAGGTCTTGACTAATCATATGCAACAGATGATTCAAGAAAACATGGCTAGGTCATCTAAAAATGTTGGTGTCGCATCATCTACTCATGTTGCGCATGTAGGTTCTTCTACTAGTGCATCGGCGCCTACTACGTCTAGTGTATAACAACCTTTGTATGGCATGCTGTTGAACTCGTTTAGTGGACAAACTAGTTTTCAACCACATGTGCAAACTAATGCTTTGATAGTGCCTCCTGCTAGCGTAGAGCCAATCACTAGCATCCACAATCCGGCTACAAGCCGATTGAAAGAATTGGCTAATTTTGTTCCTTCTTATACCGTTGCGTATAGCACACCACCTATCCCACCGAGGAGTACAGGTATCCCTCATGGCCCCATACCTAATGGGCATACACCATTCACCACCGAGCACATCCACTAGGCCACCCATCGCCAACATAGAGGGTATATGGCTCGCAATAAAGAGGACTTGAGCAAACAATTTCGTGAAATGTTAGGAGTAAAACCTAAGGTAAGAGACCGAATCTACCAGAAACCATATCCCACATATTTTGATTCAGTCTTTGATCCTAGCGGATGTCTTGTGCCCGACTTCGTCAAATTCAATGGCGAAGATAATAAGACCACTTGGGAGCATATTAGCCAACACATCATGCAACTAGGAGAAGCGGGTTTTAATGAGGCTTTGAAAATACAGTTATTTTCTTTATCGCTAACCGAAACCGATTTCTCATGGTTTTCATCATTGTTCTCGGGTTCTATCTGTACGTGGGAGTCTTTAGATCGTAAGTTTTACGACCATTTTTATTCCAGGGATAACGAGTTGAAGTTGTCACATTTGACATCGGTTAGGCAAAGAAAAGATGAACCCGTCATTGATTATCTTCGGCAGTTTAGAGATGTTAAGAAACGCTGTTTTAATTTAACAATTTCTGAAAAAGACCTAGCTGACCTAGCTTTTAATGGTTTGCAGTCACACCTTAGAGAGAAGTTGGAGGGACACGATTTTCTTATGCTTACTCACCTCTAACAAAGAGCTCCGGCTCAAGAAAGCCGAAGCAAAGAAATAAAAGATAATTACAAGACCCACCACAGCGTGCACATCGTAGAATATGATTCAGATAGCTTCGATGATGATTATATGACATTCTGGCTGCCGAGTTTGTTTAGCCATCCAAGGCCAAATTGTTTGCTTGTGATTCGCTCAAACTGGTTCATAAGAATTGGAACGACAATATGAAATACACCTTTGATGTAGCCAAATGCGAGAAAATATTTGATGAGTTACACAAAAGTGGATACATTAAAATTGCATACACTTTGCCTCCAGTGGATGAAATCAAACGTAGAGCATATTGTAAATGGCATAATTCTTATTCTCATGCTACTAACGATTACAATGTTTTTTGTCGACAGGTCCAATCGGCCCTTAACGAGGGACGATTGAGTCTTAAAGAGATGCAGATCGTCAAGCACCCGTTCTCCTCAACACTCTAAAGCTCAACCCCAAGGTGTTGATTCGGCCTCAATAAGCTAATACAACCAAAGGGAAGAACATGATCATTGGAGAAGAGATGCATATTTCTCTGAGTGGGAAAGTTGCCTCTAGAAAGGTGGTGCTCAAGAAGTCTTTCGATGCTCAAGAGTCTATTAAAGTCACCATCCAAGGCTCGAGACTCGGGGACAAGTTCCACAGCCCAAGATGATAAAGCCGAATAATCCTGAGATGGCCAAGTGGAAGATAAACCAAAGCGAGGTCACAGAGAGGAAGATGGGGCCCAAAAGCACCTTCGACCGTCTTATGGCTAAATACAAGAACCAAAATAATGATTTGAACAATTGGTCTATGAAGCGGTCAAGATCACCATCAAGAGGAGGCAGCCCACCTAGGAAGGAGGCAGCCCACCTAGGAGGAGGCAGCCCACCAAAAATTTGAAAGCCAATTACAAAGAGAAGTTTATCGAGTTGTTTAAAGAATATGCGGACTATTTTGCATGGTCTTATAATGAAATGCTCGGGTTGAGCCACGAGCAAGTTGAGCATCAGCTTTCAATAAAATCTTGTTTTAGGTCCTTTAAGCAACTGATGAGAAGATTTAACCTGAATATGTACGATCGGATTAAAGAGGAAATTAACCGATTACTTGATGCAAAATTTATAAGACCTTGCAACTATGCGGAGTGGATATCTAACATTGTGCCGATGGAGAAAAAGAACACCGGTAAGATAAGAATTTGCATTGATTTCAAAAATTTGAATAGAGTCACTCCTAAAGATGAGTATCCTATGTCTATAGCCGATATGTTGATTAATGATGCTTCTGGCCGTAGAGTTATTAGATTTCTTGATGCTAATGCGGGATATAACCAAATCTTTATGGCCGAATAGGATATCTCTAAAACTGCTTTTAGATACCCAGTTTTGTAGGATTGTTTAAATGGGTTTTCATGACTTTTGGGTTAAAGAATGCGGGTGCCACATATCAAAGAGCTATGAAATTTATTTTTCATGATTTGCTTGGTGTCATCATAGAGGTTTATATAGATGATGTGGTAATAATATCGACCGCTTTAGATCCTCAGTTGGTCGATTTGCAACTCGCTTTCGACCGAATGCGTCGTTTCAATTTAAAAATGAATCCGCTCAAATGTGCTTTTGGTGTTTCAGTCGAGAAGTTTTTAGGCTTAATAATCCATGAAAAAGGCATAACGATAGATCCTAGGAAGATAGAAGCAATTAAGAACGTGCAAGTGCCTACATGTGAGAGAGAGTTGCAAAACTTCTTAGGCAAAATGAATTACTTGAGGCGATTCATATCCAACTTGTCGGAAAAAATTAATACGTTTACTTCTATTCTTCGGTTAAAGAATGAAACCGAATTCATTTGGGGGGCAAAATAGCAACAAGCTTTTGATAGGATCAAAGAGTACTTATCTTCGTCGCCGGTTCTTAGGGTGCCCAAGGGTGGGATTCCTTCTCGCTTTTACATAGTTACGAAAGATTATGTGGTTGGTGCTGTTTTGACACAAAAAGCCTAAGGGAAGGAGTATGTGATCACATATGTGAGCCAACGGTTGGTTGATGAGAAAATAAGGTACACTCATCAAAAAATTATGTTTTTCCTTGTATCATGCCTGCACCAAGTTGAGACACTATTTGCTATCTAGTAATTTTGTGGTCGCTTGTTAAACCTATGTTATTAGACATATTGCATAGGCTGATTTCTAGTGGTAGGCTTGGTAAATGGGCTTATGTATTGATTAAGTATGATTTGGCTTATAAATCATTGAAATACATGAATGGCCAAATTATTGCTAATTTTATTATTGAATATCGGATTGATTTGGATCACGATTTAGATGTTGGTTATGTGACATTTACCCCTTGGAAGTTGTATTTTGATGGATCGATTTGCAAAGAGGGTCAAGGTGTTGGTGTGGCATTAGTTTCTCCTCATCATGCACACTTTGAATTCTCAAACTGATTAGAATATGATTGCACCAATAACCAAGCCGAATATGAAGCAATATTGTTCGGCTTGGAGATGTTAGAGTCCATGCGGATAAAACATGTAGAGGCTTTCGACGATTCATTGTTAGTAGTGCAACAAGTTGCTGGAAACTTTCAATGCTTAGACAGATCGTTGAATGCTATTTTAGACAAATGCCTAGATGTTATCAAAAGGATGGATGAGTTTCATATACATCATGTTACTAGGCTAGAAAACAGTAGAGCCAATGATTTGGCACAACAAGCATTAAGAAATTGATGCTTAAGATTTTCAGTAAAGGAAGATTTTCAGTCATTAAGAAATTGATGCTTGAGATGCTAGAGCTAAACGATTCGGATCCTAACACATTGAACTGTGACGGTGCCGAATCACCTGATGGGAGATCTCCCATAATTTCGTACATTCGTAGTCCAACTCAAAGTGTGGATAGGAAGGTTCGACATGTAGCTTTCAAATATATTTTGATTGATAATAACTTGTGCCGCTGAATGGGAGATGATTTGCTCTTGAAGTGTTTAGGTGATGAAAAAGCCAAAGTGGCTATGGGGGAAGTCCACGAAGCTATTTGTGGTACGCATCAATCGGCTCCGAAAATGAAATGGTTATTGAGTAGGGCCGGATTCTATTGGCCGACTATAATTGCTGATTGTTATCACTACTACAAAGGATGCGAAGAGTGCCAAAGGTTTAGCAATGTTCAATTGGCACCCGCGGTCATGATGAACCTCATCATAAAACCGTGGCCATTCCGAGGATGGGGATTAGATTTTATAGGGCAAATACATACTCCATCTTTGAAGGGACATCGCTTCGTGCTAGTGACGACGGATTACTTCACCAAGTGGACTGAGGCGGTCGCTCTAAAGAACATGACACAAAGAGGTAATTGAGTTCCTTACCGATCATATCATTTATAGATTCGGCATCACGCAAACTTTGACTACAGACCAAGGTACTTCCTTTACATCGGGTCATGTTCAAGAGTTTGTCGAATCTTATGAAATTAGATTACTCAATTCATCTCCATATATGCTCAGGCCAATGGTCAGGCCGAGTCTAATAATAAAACATTGATTAAGCTCATTAAGAAAAAGATAGAAGATCACCCCAAGAGGTGGCATGAAGTCTTATCCGAAGTTTTGTGAGCTCATCGGATATCTAAGCATGGAGCAACTAAAGTAATACCCTACGAGCTTGTGTATGGACAAGAGGTCGTTTTACCCGTCGAGTTAAATCTAGAAGCTCTAAGATTAGCAGAACAAAATAATTTGTCCACCGATGAGTATAATGCTTTGATGTTAGATAATATTGATGAGGTGACCGATAAGCGCTTACATGATTTGAAGGAAATTGAAAAAGACAAAGCATGAGTTGCTAGAGCCTACAATAAGAAGGTGAAAGCCAAAGCTTTTCTGGTGGGCGAATTGGTTTGAAAAACTATTTTGCCCATAGATTAAAGAAGCAATAAGTTTAGGAAATGATCTCTTAGTTGGAAAGGGCCATATAGAGTAGTAAAAGTTGTCGCCGAAAATGCATACATATTGAAAAATATACGGGGAGAGTCATTGCCTAGGGCCCTTAACGGCCGATATTTGAAAAAGTATTATCTAAGTGTATGGCAAGAAGCCTAAGAGAAAGAACAGCCGATATGAAGAATATCGTTGCTAAAAATGATGCAATGGCCAATGAGTCAGAAGGACCATCGCACTTTGAGGTTTTTGGGTGCTTAGAATATTTTATGGTGCAGGAACTTCATAAAAAAAACAGGGGGTATATGTTGACACCAAAAAATCGTCGAGCTACCGAAGTGTCCGGCACATTGTCCGAGAGTCTGGCAAGCCCTCTCAGGTTTTACGGCACTTGGCCCGTTGGAGTGTCTGGCATAATGCCGGATTGTCCGATAAGCCCTCTCAGGTTTGGGCGTTCATCCCACTGGACTGTCCGGCACAATACCCGACTGTCCGGTAAACCCTCTCGGGTTTGGGCATTCAGCCCACTGGAGTGTCCGGCACAATGCTGGACTGTCCGGTAAGCCCTCTCGGGTTTGGGCCTTCAGCCCACCAGAGTGTCCAGCAAGTCCTCTCGGGTTCCGGTGATTTACACGACGGACCCTCCGGTGTGCCACCGAAGACTCCAGTCACCTGAGTATCCGGCACTTTACCGGACACTCCGGTGGTGTCGATTTAGGAATATTTTTGACAGATCAATTCCAATTTGTTCCCTAATTGAGAGGATTCATTGCTCTGCGAGGTAAGACCATCCCACCTCTATGAAACAGAGGCCCATGGCCAGTTTAGAGGTATCCCAATCGAACCTATCAATTGCCTTTACGTTTTACACTTCTCCAAACCCTAATCCCCTCACTCTTCATTTTGTTGTTCTTTTTTCGTCTCGATGATGTTTGAAGACGATCCGGCTGGCCTGACCGAGCTCGAATCACCCTTAAGATGATCCTCCTTCGACGGGGTCTCTCGAGATGAGTTGTCTCAAATTCGGTGTTGAAAAAGCATCGATGTTCCCGCACACGGTCGTGCGAGTGGTGTGTTGGCCCGAGATCCATTTCGGCGTCAACCATTCTCAGTCTGATGAAATGCAACATAAACTCCATTCCAATCAATCACAAAAATGGAATCGTTTGCTATAATGATTTCTTTAATTGGTTGTATCACAAAAATGTAACATACTGTATCTCCCTGTTTCCACCATGCTCTGCCAAAGGTTCCTTCGACAAAAGATCAGTTCATCACCTGAAATTCTTTAGAGCGAAGTTGATTGCCTCAATTTCCTATCTAACTTGTCAAAAATATAGAGATTTGGTAAACAATAAATTGTTTTAGGAATCATCAACTAAATAGGCATAGAATGGTAGAACAGATCACGAGCGAGTCGCAGAGCCAGATCTTGGTGTGGAGATCCTCGGGGGAGAATCCGTAGGAGCACTGGAGAAGTCGGCATTGGCGAACTTCCGTATAGCAAGCTAGCTGTGCGAGCCCAGCGGTGTCAAGCTTCATGGCGACAGTGGGCTTGCCCATGACAGTGCCAAAGGCAGCCCCGTCCGCATAGGCGGTGGACACTACTGGAATCGACGGTTTTCTCTAGGAACGAAAACCTTAGAAAAAACTTGAAAAACTTTATCTAAGTATTTCTCTAGAAAATGTTTTAGGGAAAGTTTCCTAAGAAAAAAGTCGAAGAGATACTGAGAGTGCCCTACCGTTTTTCACAAAAACCATAGAGAAACGGCTTGTTCCCTATCACTAGGAAAAATGTTCTTAGGAAACTGGCGCCACCGAGTTAAAAAAAAAAAAAAAGAAGCCCCGCCTACCCGCCAGTGCTGCCTCCCCCCCCCTGCTCCGCCGCGCTGCTGCCCACCGCGACGTTGCTGCCGCCCTCCAGCTTCTCGCACTGCTACTGCCGACCCCACTGCATGCTGCTGCGCCGCCTGCTGCCGTTGCTCCGCCCGCCACCGCTTCTTCGCCTGCCATTGCTGCCACCCTGCTGCTCTGCGCGCCGCTGCACTGCCCGCTCGCCGCCGGTTCCTACCCTGGTTGCACACCGCCCGCCGTCGCGCTGTCCGCCATCGCGCTGTTCGCCATCGCTTTGTCTGCCGTCGCGCTGTCCATCGTCGCGCCGTTCAGAGCCACTCGGGCAACGCCGCCGCCTGCTCGCGCCCTGTCGCCAGCGCCCCGCTCGCGCAATGCGCCCACCTGCCTGCGTTCCGCCGCCGAGCTCCGCTCGCGCGATGCCGCCGCACGCCTGCTCAGGCGACACCGCCACCGGGTCGCTAGTGCTTGCGCGACGCCGCCGCCTACCCGCGCCCCGTCGTCGGCGCCCCGCTCGTGCGATGCCGCCACCTGCCCGCATGCCACCGCCCGACCCGCTCGCGCGACGCTGCCTCGCCGTTGCTCGAGCGACACCGCCACTGGCTCGCCACTGCCTCCCCGCCGTGCGTGGTGCCCACCCGAAGCCATTGCGCCACCTGCTGCCACCGATTCATGGTCACCCCTGCAATGTGAAGAGATTGAGAGAGATGCAGAAGGGGAACGGTGAGTATTTAATTTAAAGGGGGGGAGAGAGAGAGAAGATGCCAGAAATTTTGAAAGGCAGCGGAGGGAGCAGATTTCCCTAGGAGATATGTGCAACCGTAGGGAAAAAGATGTTTTCCCTATCTTTTTTCCTAGGGATGAATAAAATCATAGGGAAAGAAAAAAGCTTTCCCTAAGAAGCGAGTTAAATCGTAGAAAAATTATCTTTCTCTAGAGTTTTGAAAAAACCCTAGAGAAACCATCCGAGCTCTAGAGAAACTCGTTAATTCCAGTAGTGGAAGGTTGCTGAGGCGACCGCTACCACCTGGGCAGAGCACGCAAAGTAGGCTTGGGTCCCACACAAAGGGGGAGACTGAGAACAGTGTGAGGAGCTGGTGTTGTGACGCCGCCATGAGGTGGGGGGGGGGGCTCAGCCTCACCAGATCGAAGGCTGAGGGGACGAGGGTGTGGGAGTCGCTGGGCCGGTGACTGTCTCCATGTCCTGGGCATAAGGAGGGGTAGAGGTGCGGCAGGGTGGGGGGAGGCATGAGCTAAAGGTGTAGGGGCCCGGCTTGGGGAGGAGCTCCTCCGACGGAGCCCCGAGGAGGGAGGGAGGGGGAAGTGGAAGGGCGAGGCCGGAGGAAGATGGTGGGACAGTTGAGATCTTTTCTAGCGACGTGGCAAAATAACAGGTCGATTTTGTGTTCAAGATTCATATGATCTGACGGTTGAGACCGTTGCCAGCGACATGGTAAAATGACAGGTCGTTTTTTGTTCAGGATTCATATAAAGAGATTGTCGGTTTTGCTAGTTAAGGCCTCATTCGCTTGCTACGGATCGAATACCAGCTCAACTCCGAATACGGGCCCAACTTATGTACAAAATACTTAAGCGAAGGACGGTCCACGGACCTATTACCTTCAGCTAGTTTCAAACCCCAGCCCCCCCCCCCCCCCCCCCCCCCCCCCCCCCCCCCCCCGGCGGGATTCATAGGTGACGCTTATGTCAAAAATAATCTCTCCTCCACGCACCCTATAACTGAGTCGTGTGGGCTGTTTTCTGATTTTTTCTTTTCTTTTTTTTGAAATTTAGTCTGTTCGCGCTTCAGGGTGGGTCGAGGTGGTACCTCGTTTCCCGTTGTTTTTCTCTCTAGTTTTAAAACATCGGTCTTAGGCCTTTTATGAAAATATTTTAATTTTTACGTTCTTAATATTTCTTTGATTTTAATTTTTACATGACCATTTTACTTTCCTTTATATTTTCATTTCTATTTTACCTCTTTTCATAATTTTATTTTTTTATATTTTCTTTTTACTATACATGCATGCAGCCATTGAAATTTTTTTAGGAGGACAAATAATTTTTACGGTTGGAACAGTTAATTTTTAGTCTTAGAACAATTTATTTTAACTTCTGGAACAATGAATTTTATACCTAGAACATTTGATAAAAAAATGAAAGAAATAAAATTTAGAAATTTAAAATTAAAAAATTTAAGTGGCAGTTATTTGATTATTGTAATATTTTTAAAATGTGAATTCACAGTTTTGAGATTTACATAAATTTTAATTACATTTCCTGGGATCAATCTGAATCGAATCACACAGGCGCTCATCTCACTTTTTTTATCAATTGGGTTCAAATTCGGCCCCTAGGGGCAGCAGCCAGACGGGGAGGAGGTTGTCGGAGCCTGACCACGTTTTGACCGTTGTTAAAAGGAGGTCTAAGTCGACCTTTATTTAAAGTTAATTTAAAATAAATTAAAATTCAGTTCGATACTTATCCAATTCACGACCAGGGTTCACAAAATAGCGAAACGGTTTTTGATAAAAACCAGTCCAGTCCGGCTTCACTGAACGACCGGTTTTTAAAAAAAAATTAAAAAAATAAAAATTTGAAAAATTTCAAAATTTTGAAAACCGATCGATAAATCACTAAAATCGAAGGGTCACTAAAATCGAAGGGTAAATCAGTGAAACCAGTGAGTTCAAACTTTGAAACTTGGAAACTGATAAAACTAAAAAAATCGATCTATAAATGGGTGAAACCGCTTGATAAACTGGAAAATCGGACGATAAATCAGTGAAACCGCTCGATAAACCGAAAAAACCGATCGATTTTCGATCAAATTTTGTTCGAATTTTGATTTTTCGATTTGAAACAATTTTTGACCGATTTTCACAGTTTTCACAATTTTCGTTATTTACCGGTTCAAACGATAACCAAAACCTTGCTCACCACAACCAATTTACTCTCTCCTGTTTTAAATTATTGACAACGTTGATTTTTAACATCAACTTTGACCTTTCAACTTATTCAAAAAATTTGTTCTAACGTCTAAAATTATTAGTTTTGATTTAAATTCCACTAATGATAAATTAAATAATAACAAGTTTTTACACATTTGAACATATTTTTTGAATAAGAGGAATGATCAAAGTTGAATTAGAAGTCAACGGTGTCAATATTTTAAAACCGGAGGAGAAAGTATTTTTAGGTCGGTTTTCAGGCAACAATGAGAATGTCAAACAGATCTCTCAATGAAAAAGCAAAAATCTTTTGCTCCCAAAACAGTGCCCCAACAAAGAGACTGACAGTGAACCCAATTGAATTGCAGATTTAAATATTCACGCAGCTAATTGCACAAAAGCGATTTCACATCCACTTACCCCACATAACATTTTAAGAACCATAGGATCTATTAATGAATGATTCAGATCGACCATCTATTCTTTGAAACCTGTTGACACCCTAAAATCAAGACCACCAGAGTGTCCGACAAGTTGTCGAAGTTTCCGGCAAGCACTCTTGAGTTGGGGCACTTCGCTCATCGGAATATCCGGTATAGTACCGGAGTGTCCGATGAGCCCTCTCGAGTTGGGGCACTTCGTCCACCGGAGTGTCTGGCATATTATCGTAGTGTTCGGTGAACCCTCTCGGGTTAGGGCACTTAGCCCACAGGAGTGTCCGGCAGGATGCCTGACTGTCCGGAGATCCCTCTCGAGTTCTCGAATTTACAGGACAGACACTCCGGCATTCTACCGAAGACTCCGGTCACTGGAATATCTGGCATTTTACCGGACACTACGGTGGTGTCGATTTTGAAAAGTTTTCTGCAGATTGATTTCAATTTCTTTCCAAACTTGAGAGATCCATTGCCCTGCGGGATAAGACCATCACACCTCTATAAAATAGAGGCCTATGGCTGGTTGAGGATGATCTCAATCGAACCTATCATTTGGCTCTACATTTCATTCTTCTCCAAACCCTAATCCCCTTACTCGACCCCTTTTGCTAATCCCGGCGATGACTGAAGGTGATCCGGCTGGTCTAATCGAGCTAGAATCAACCCTAAGACGATCCTCCTCCGATGAGGTCCCTCTAGTGACGAGGTTGTCTAGGTGCTGTCCAAACTCGACGTTGAAGAAGCGTCGGCGTTCTTGCACACGGATGTGCAAGCGATGTGTTGACAAAGACCCGATTTCGACGTCAACGCACTTTTTTGCAACTCTGCTGAGGAACGAGTGATTTCGGTTGCGCAAACCGAATCGTCGTTTTTCAACATGAACTCCGAGATCTCCACGACGAACATTGTCGTGCCGTCCTTGGAGGAGTTGCCCGAGGAGACGCACAAGGCGTTCTTAGAACGTCGGAAGGCCTCCGAGAAGGCGCGCAAGGCGCGCGAGGAGCGAGAGTTACAGGAGTACTTGGCGTGTTTCAAGAAGGACCGTCAAGGCGCGATCTCTCAAGTGAAGGAGCCCGTTCTTCCGGCCGTCGACGACGACGTGGCCATGGGTGCTGCCAATGTAATAACATTTTCGCACCTTTCCGTTACTTTTGAAGACCTTTCATATTATTTTGCTGACATAAAAAAGGTTTTAACGAATGATATGCAATACATGATTCAAGAGAATATGTCTAAGTCTAAGAATGTTAGTATTGCATCATCGTCTCATGTTGCACATGTAGGTTCTACTATTAGTACATCGGCGCCCACTACTAGTGTAGAACAACCCCTGTATGGCATGCCGTTGAACTCGTTTAGTGGACAAACTAGTTTTCCGTCGCATGTGCAAACAAACGCTTTGGTAGTGTCTCCCGCTAGCATGGAGCACTAGCATTCCCAATCCAGCCACGAGCCGATTTAATGAATTGGCTAATTTTGTTCCTCCTTATCGTACCGTAGCATATAGCACACCACCTATCTCACCAAACGGTACGGGTATCCCTCATGGTCCCGTTCCCAATGAACTATTTAGTGCCATAAAAACAAACATACACCCTCCACCTAGTACTTCCGCTAGGCCACCCATTGCCAACGTAGAGGAGTGTATAGCGCGCATTAAAGAGGATTGGAGCAAACAATTTTGCGAAACGCTAGGGATAGACCTCAAGGGAAAAGACCGGATTTACAAAAAATCGTACCCCGCATATTTTGATTCGGTCCCTTATCTTAATGGATGACATATGCCCGACTTTGTCAAATTTAATGGTGAAGATAGTAAAACCACTTGGGAACACGTGAGCCAATTCGTGGCGCAATTAGGAGAAGCGGGTTTTAGCGAAGCTTTGAAAGTACGCTTGTTTTCTTTGTCGCTAACCGGAACCTCCTTCTCGTGGTTTTCCTCATTGTCCCCGGGCCCATCTACACATAAGAGTCTTTAGAGCATAAATTTCATGATCACTTTTATTCTGGGGACAACGAGTTGAAGTTGTCACATTTGACATCGGTTCGGCAAGGAAAAAATGAACCCGTTGGTAATAATCTTCGGCGGTTTAGAGATATTAAAACTAATGCTTTAATTTAACAATTTTTGAAAAAGATTTAGCCGACCTAGCTTTTAGTAGTTTGCGGTCACATCTTAGGGAAAAGTTGGAAGGGTACTATTTTCTTACACTCACTCACCTCCAACAAAGGGTTTTGGCTCAAAAAAGCCGAAGTAAAGAAATAAAACATGACTACAAGAACCGCCACACTATGCATGTCATGGAATGTGATTCAGATAGCTCCGATGATGATTCCAACGACATTCTAGCTACCGAGTTTATTTGGCCCTCTAAGGCCAAATCATTCGCTTGTGATTCGCTCAAACCGGTTCATAAGAACCGAAAAGACGATGTGAAATACACCTTTGATGTAGCTAAGAGTGACAAAATATTTGATGAGCTACACAAAAGTGGATACATTAAGATTGCGTATACTTTACCTCCGACGAATGAGATTAAGCGTAGAGCATATTGTAAATAGCATAACTCTTATTCTCATGCTACTAACGATTGCAATATTCTCCGTCGACAGGTACAATCGGCCTTTAATGAGGGACGATTGAGTCTTAAAGAGATGCAGATCAACAAGCACCCCTTCCCCGTCAACACTCTAGAGCTCAATCTCAAAGTGTTGATTCGGTCTCATCAAGTCGATACAACCAAGAGGAAGAACGTGATCATCGGAGAAGAGATGCCTATTTCTCCAAGTGCGAAAGGGGCCTCTAGGAAGGTGGTGCTCGAGAAATTTTCTGATGGTCAAGAGTCTATCAAGATCACTATCCAAGGCTCTAGACCCGAGGGGCAAGCTTCACAGCCCAAAATGATAAAGCCGAAAAATCCGGAGGTGGGCAAGTGGAAGATAAACTAAGGCAAAGCCACGGTCCGAAAGATGGGGCCTAAAAGCACCTTCGACCGGCTCATGGCTTAGTATAAGAATCAAAAGACCGATTTGAAAAATCGGTCTATGAAGCGACCAAGATCACCACCTAAGGGAGGCAGTCCACCTAGAAAGGAATTGAGGCCAACTGTGAACGTGCACGGGCCTCCTCCCCTTTTTCCTCCACAAGGGTTTGGAGTGCCGCCACCGTGGTTCCATTCTATGCCTTGCCCACCGTTCTCAGTGTGGCATCCATACATGGGACCATGGACGCCCGTAACACCGATGCTCATGCCACCGATGCCCGTTCCACCAATGCCATACCCGCCATTTCATCCGGGGTGGAACAAACTGAGAGGAGATGTCTTCACAAGGCTCTCCAAGACTACTCCGGATCGGATGGATTTTTGACCGATCAAGGGTCAATGAGGGAGCTCCACCACCACGCCTAAGCAAAAATGGCGTCCGTAGCAAGCTAACGAACCTGCTCCTTCCATTTTTGTCCGTCAAAAGAGTGCATCCAGAGGTGTTGTGAAAATCGGCACAACCGATGTCAAAATCGGAGGAGTCTTCACGGGACCGATCACTTTGGATGATTCGGTCAAAAAGGCTTCCCATGATCATGAAGCAAGCAGCAGTAAGAACTCCTCCAAGTACACACAATCGAGGTAGTGTCCGCCTGGCTTGACCCACACTCAAAAGAAAAAGCTCTAAAGGCTGCGCCTCTAGAAGATCAAGCCGATGGTCCTACAAAGTAAGCAGTGAAGGGTCAAGAAGCCCGAGACCCCTACTCCACCGATGGCGGAGGAAGCAGATGCTACTCCAAAACCACTTGGTTTGGCCGACGTCGCCTTGGGAGAGGACTCTACAGCGCCTTTGCCCCCGAGAGATGTCGACATGTTCAAGTTTAACGACGACGACCTCTTGGACTATGAGCCTACACCGCCTCGGGAAGGTATGGACATCAACACTATTTGTTTGTCTCTTTTCGATTACTCTTTAGTAGAGGAAGAAGAGGTCATGGCACAATTTGACTTTCGGCCGAAAAGTGCTATCTTTGATAAGCCCGAGGAGTCAGAGAACTATTTGAAGCCTCTCTATGTGAGAGGTCATATCAATGGCACACCAATTTTTCGCATGCTTGTAGATGGCGGTGCGATTGTTAATCTAATGCTATATTCTTTGTTTAAGAAGCTAGGTAAGGCCGATAACGAGCACATCTGGACCAACATGACTTTGAATGGTGTGGGAGGAGGAGACCCTATTGAAGCTAAGGGGGTCGCTTCTATAGAGCTCACCATTGAGAGCAAGACCATGGCTATCACTTTCTTTGTTGCTGATATGTGTGGTAGTTATAGCTTGATCTTAGGGCGTGGTTGAATTCATCCCCATAGATGTGTCCCCTCTATATTGCATCAATTCTTGATATAATGGATCGGTGATAATGTAGAGGTTGTTCATGCGGATGCATCGGCTTGTGTTGCTATAGCTGAATCATCTTATTTGCCGCATGACACCGTCAAGTGCTTGACTGGTTTGGACTTGAGGGATTATAATTTTCTCAGTGTGACTAGAGATGGTTTTGTAACCGTCAATGTAAAGCCGATGAAAAATCGGCTCGACCATATAATGTGATTTAATGGAATCTAATCTTAATTGGTTGCAAAAGAGAGTGGAACACTATCGTTCCAACACAAATGATATGTGCGAAGCTATAGAGGAAATAGAGGACATAGATAAGTTAGGACAAGGATTCATATCGGCCGATCCTCTTCAGAAGGTGAACCTTGGCAGCGACGATAATCTGAGGTCAACTTATATAAACATAAATCTGAAAGCCGATTATAAGGTAAAGTTAATCGGTTTACTAAAAGAATATGTGAACTGTTTTGCATGGTTTTATAATGAAATGTCGGGTTGAGCCGCGAGCTAGTTGAGCATCGGCTTTCAATAAAATCTGGTTTTAGACTCTTTAAGCAACCAATGAGAAGATTCAACCCGAATATGCACGATCGGATTAAAAAGAAAATTAACCGATTACTTGATGTGAAATTTATAAGATCTTGCAGGTATGTGGAGTGAAAATCCAACATCGTGCCGTGGAAAAGAAAAACACCGGTAATATTAAAGTTTGCATTGATTTTAGAAATTTGAATAGAGCCACTCCCAAAGATGAATATCCTATGCCCATAGCCGATATGTTGATTAACAATGCTTTTGGCTATAGAGTTATTAGTTTTCTTGATGATAATGCCGGATACAACCAAATCTTCATGGCCCAAGAGGATATGTCTAAAACTGCTTTTAGATGTCCCGATTTTGTAGAATTGTTTGAGTGGGTTATCATAACTTTTGAGTTACAGAATGCGGGTGCCACATATCAAAGAGTCATGAACTTTATCTTTTATGATTTGCTTGGTGTCATCATGTAGGTTTACATAGATGATGTGGTTATCAAATCAGCAGCTTTGGATTCTCACTTGGTCGATTTGCAACTCGCTTTGGACTGAATGCGTTATTTCGGTTTGAAAATGAATCCACTCAAATGTGCTTTTGGTGTATCGACTGGAAAGTTTTTAGGCTTCATAATTCATAAAAAAAGTATAGAGGTAGATCCTAAGAAGATAGAAGCAATTAAGAACATGCAAGCGCCTACATGTAAAAGAGAGTTGCAAAGCTTCTTATAAAAAGTGAATTACTTAAGGCGATTTATTTCCAACTTGTCGGGAAAGATTAATGCATTTACTCCTATTCTTCGGCTAAAGAATGAAGCCAAATTTACCTGGGGGGCAAAACAACAGAAGCTTTTGAAAAAATCAAAGAGTACTTGTCTTCTCCACCGGTGCTTAGGGCGCCTAAGGGACTCCTCCCTTTTCGTCTCTACGTAGCGGCGGAAGATGATGTGGTTGGTGTTGTTTTGACACAAGAAGCCAAAGGAAGAGAGTACGTGATCACGTATGTGAGCCGACGGTTGGTGGATGCGGAAACAAGGTACACTCATCGAAAAACTATGCTTTTCATTGTATGATGCTTGCACCAAGTTGAGACGTTACTTGCTATCTACCACTTGTATGGTTGCATCTCAAACCATGTTATTAAACATATATTGCATAGGTCAATTTTTAGTGGTAGGCTTGGTAAATAGGCTTATGCATTGATTGAATATTATTTGGCTTATGAATCGTTGAAATCCATGAAAGGCCAAATTATTGCTAATTTTATTATTGAACATCGAATTGATTTAGAACATGATCTAGATGTTGCTTATGTTACTTTTACCCATTAGAAGTTATATTTTGATGGATCGGTTTGTAAAGAGAGTCAAGGTGTTGCTGTGGTTTTAGTATCTTCTCATGGTGCACACTTTGAATTCTCAAACCGATTAGAGTATGATTGCACTAATAACCAAGCCGAATATGAAGCATGTTGTTCGGTTTAGAGATATTAGAGTCCATAGGGGTCAAGTATGTAGAGGCTTTCGGTGATTCTTTGTTAGTAGTGCAACAAATTTCTATAAATTTTCAATGCTTAGAAAGATCATTGAATGCCATCTTATATAAGTGCCTAGACATCATTAGAAGAATGGATGAATTCAACATACATCATGTGCCTAGGCTAGAAAACAGTGAAGCCAATGAGTTGGCTCAACAAGCATCGGGTTACAATGTTAGTAAAGATAGATTTTTAGTCAATAAAAACCGATGCTTGAGGTGTGGAATTAGATCGTTCGGACACTAACATGTCAAACTGTGATAGTACCGAATCACTTGATTGGAGGTCACACATAATTTCATACATTCATAGCCCAACCTAAAGCGTAGATAGGAAAGTTCGGCATGTGGCTTTTAAGTATACTTTGATCGATGATGACTTATATCGTCCAACGAGGGGTGATTTGCTTTTGAAATGTTTGGATGATGACGAGGCTAGAGTCGCTATGAGAGAAGTTCATGAGGTCATTTGTGGTACGCATCAATCGACTCTAAAAATAAAATGGTTGTTAAGGAGGGCCGGATTCTATTGACCAACTATGATTGCCGATTGCTACCGCTACTACAAAGGATGCGAAGAGTGACAAAGATTTGGAAACATTTAATTGACACCCACAGTCATGATGAACCCCACTATAAAACCACGGCCATTTCGAGGATGGGGATTGGACTTCATAGGGCAAATACATCCTCTATCTTTGAAGGGACATCGTTTTGTGTTGGTCACGATGGATTACTTCACCAAATGGACCGAAACGGTGGCTCTCAAGAACATGACGCACAAAGAGATAATTGAGTTCCTTACCGAGTATATTATTCATAGATTCGGCATACCTCAAACTTTGGCTACCGACCAGGGTACTTTCTTTATGTCCGGTCATGTTAAAGAGTTTGCCAAATCCTATGGAATTAGGATACTCAATTCATCTCCATATTATTCTCAGGCCAATGGTCAGGCCGAGTCTAGTAACAAAACATTGATTAAACTCATTAAAAAAAAAATAGAGGACCATCTCAAGAGATGACATGAAGTCTTATCGTAAGCGTTGTTGGTTCATCGGATATCTAGGCATGGGGCAACTAAAGTAACACCCTATAAACTTGTGTATGGACAAAAGACCGTTTTACCTGTTGTGGTAAATCTAGGGGCTCTAATATTAGCTAGACAAAATGACTTATCTACCGATAAGTATAGGACGTTAATGCTAGACAATATTGATGAAGTCACTGATAATCATTTGAACGCTTTGAGAGAGATCGAGAAAGATAAGACGCGGGTTGCTAGAGCCTATAATAAGAAAGCGAAAGCCAAAACTTTTCAGATCGGCAAATTGGTTTGAAAAACTATTTTGCCTGTTGGCTCGCGAAGCAACAAGTTTGGAAAATGGTCTCCTAGTTGGGAAGGACCATATAGAATAGTAAGGGTCATCGCCGGAAACGCATATGTGTTGGAGGATGTTCGCGGAGAGTCATTACCTAAAGCCTTTAACGATCGATACTTAGAAAAGTATCATTCGAGTGTATGGCAAGAAGCGTAAGAGGGAAGAACGGTCGATATGAAGTATCATTGTCAAAAAATGACATGATGGCCGATGAGTCAAGAGGACCATCGCCCTTATAGGTTTTTGGGTGCTTAGAGTGTTTTATGATGCAGGAACTTCACCAAAAAAACAAAGGGGCATATGTTGACACCCAAGAGCCACCGGAGTGTTTGGCAAGCCCTCTCGGTTGGGGCACTTCGCCCATCGAAGTATCTGGTATAGTATCGAAGTGTCCGGTGAGTCCTCTCGGGTTGGGTCACTTCGTCCACCGGAATGTCTGGCATAGTATCGGAGTGTCCAGTGAGCCCTCTCGAGTTGAGGCACTTAGCTCATCGGAGTGTCCGGCAGAATGCCGGATTATCCGATGAGCCCTCTCGGGTTCTCGATTTACACGACAGACACTCCGACATTCTACCAGAGACTTCGGTTACCGAAGTATCCGGCATTTTACCGGACACTCTGGTGGTGTCGATTTTAGAAAGTTTTCAGCAGATTGATTTCAATTTCTTTTCAAATTTGAGAGATCCGTTGCCCTGTGGGGTAACACCATCTCACCTCTATAAAACAGAGACCCATCGCCTGTTGAGGATGATCCCAATTGAACCTATCATTTGACTTTACATTTCGTTCTTCTCCAAACCCTAATCTCCTTACTCGACCTTTTTTGCTGTTCTTCCTACATCTCGACGACGATCGAAGGTGATCCGACTGGTCTGACCGAGCCCGGATTAACCTAAGACGATTCTCCTTCGATGAGGTTCCTCCTGATACAGGGTTGTCTAGGTGCTGTCCAAATCCGACATGGAAAAAGCGCTGATGTTCTCGCAAACAGAGGTGTGAGCGATGTGTTGGCTCGTACAGGATTTCGGCGTCAATACCTACTTATAACTCTATTTGTCATTTCTTAACTATCTTCACCTCACATTACCCCCACCTCATTTTTCAGTTACTCCTACCCATCCCATCCCTTCACGCCTCAAATCCCATCCCCCTTTTACAATCACTGTAGCAGTTGAGATTTTTCCCCTGGCTCCACTCCGCTCCTCCGGCCTCCAGGTTGATCGCGGAGCAGCAGAGACTAATCCGAGCGAGCTTCAGCTCCAGGTAATCTTTGATTCTAGTCCTTATCGAGCCCTTTTAACCATCCTTTTCTTGACAGGTCCTTAATTCAGAGGGGGCGCGATGTGTTCTTGCTTTCCTACGGTTTTAAACGGGTGCTGTAAACAAAGGGTAACTGTTTAGGCCGTTTAATCTCATTTTGAGCTTATTAAATCGATTTAAACAGTCATTTAAACTGAAAAAACCTAAACGGTACGTCGTTTAACCATCGTTTACCGTTTAGGATTTCATAATCATGCCACGGCTGATTTTGACGGGGAATAACCGCTCGTTTACGATTTGGTTAGGTCGGCTACCGTAGGATTCTCTCTGGTCTGCCTCAGAGTGGTGGATTCGTGTTGCTCAATACGTTTCATACTTATGGGACATGGGTTGACCAGGAGCAAAGACAGGAAATGAACTGATGAAATCCGCTTGTCTAGAACTTGAGACGCGGTGGATCTTTTCACCCCCCTGAAACTTATGTGGTCTGTAGGCATTTGGTCTGTATCCTATTACTGACGAATTGGAATATGCTCAAGGTTTTGATTCTGAAAAGCACAAGTAGCGCTTCATATGAGAATCATGTTTAATATCTGTCAGACTCTCTCATTCTGCATTCAGAATAGGATGTACAGACCGCCACACCAAAAGGTGATGTATTCTCTGTAGCGTCTTTTTTAGTGGGAAGAAAAGGCAAGAAAATGTCCTTTATCTAGCTCCCATGATGATTGAGAATTTTATAGCTCGAACAACAGAATGCTACAAGGACAATTTAAAAGGTTCCGATGAAACAAGTTCTACAGTTTGGCTGGTCATCTGTTTGCTTCCCATTAACATCTTTTCTCTGAACCTGTCTTGATAATTGCCCTACTGGATGATATCATACTGCTAATGTGCAAACGTAGTTAGGTGTTGAAGTAATAACCACTGCTTTGGAGACTATGATGCAGTTTAGGTGCAATCTATTACATACTGATATACTTTGTTCTTTTAGCATATAATTGATACCTTCTATACACTAGCTTCCTGTTGTCGAATTTTGACCAATGGCTAAATGTTATGTTACAGCTTTTTCCCTATGCCTCATGCTATACATGTGACACTTTGAGCAGGCCATAAATTTTGACTGTTCTTGCTCCTTTCCAAAAGATAAAAAGAAAGAAAGTGAGTAAATATTGACGGAGTTAGTAGGTATGTTTGTAAAATGGATGTAGAAACCCAATGTTTGATAGAGTTTGGGTCACTCATTCATCTAATGATCTAAATTTATTCTGTTCTTCCATTATTTTTATATAGTCTGTATCAGGCAATCCATTTCATGTTGGAAGAGGTTGTTCTCTATGATTTGTTTTGATTGTTTATATTCTTTTGTTCGCAGATATAGCTGACTGTAATCCTGATAATCCAATGTAAGCTCTTGTGAGCTCTTCTCAAAAAAAAAAAAAGAATCCAGAAGGAACTCATGGACTTGCAAAGGGATCCACCGACATCATGCAGTGCTGGGCCTACCAGAGAGGATTTATTCCATAAGCAGGCCACAATCATGGGTCCTCTACTGACAGCCCCTATGCAGGAGGGGTGTTCTTTGTTAATATCCATTTCCGTCTTGACTATCCCTTTGAACCTCCATACGTGAACTTCCTGACAAAGGTGAGTTGCTGTTTACAGAATGACTGCCCCATCCATTTCCTATTTTACAACATTTATCCACCACTAGTGTTCAAACATTTGTTATGTAATCATGCTTTACCATGCTGTTGACGTATTTGCTCTTAGGGCCTGTTTGGATCCTTGGAATTGAATTTATTCTAATAATTACAATTTACGCATAGACTAATTAAGCTAATATAGTTCTATATAGAATATATTTGTATATTTATTGTTAGGCATACAAGGGACATACTTATATGTTGCATTTCTTTGTAGGGAAGTGAGTTGAAGAGTGTGCTATAAGTTGGAGAATAGAATCATAGCTTAATGATCTATAGAATCCATTTCCATCTCTCACCCTATGAATTTGAGGTAGGCTTATTTGTGAGTTTGGAAAAGTTATGGAATGTCAAATTTCAAGCCAAATAGCCCAATCCATTATGTAGATTTCAATTCCTACAAAATGAAGGGATCCAAACGGCCCCTTAGGGTATTTAGTGATGAAAATATTCTATTTAAAAGATCAAAATAGCATGTCTCTCTTTGCAAGAAATAATTTTTTATTGGTGACTATATATCAATATTTGTTTGAATTTATATCTCAAAAGTGAGCTGTATAGTTGAAGTCATGCTGAATGTTCAAGTACCTGTGCGGCTTTGACAAGAATATATCTATGTTGCTTGCTTCAGTCACTCCATAGAGTAAAATTTTCTGCCGGAACTGGTTATGGGCAATATTTAATTGCAACGGATAGGTTTTAGTGGGGAAGATATTCTGCCAGTAATAGTTCCCTGTCATGGCCATACGCAGCTCAGATGACATTGCTTCTGCTGAGTTTTCTAGTTTCATAAGTATGGACCCTAGATTACAAGGATAGTTGATAAAGTTAGCGCAAACAATTTCTAATAATAATTCTGGTATCTTGACAAGAATTTTGTAGCCATACAGTATCTAGTTAAAACGGAGAAATCTCTCTTAATTATTGATCTAAACAGTTTTATCCATCAAGCTATTCACTGTAGCAGATTACTACTCCCCAAGAATTCAGCTTCTTTAAAGCTAAATCTTTTTTTCCTACTGCCACTGTGGTCAGCTGTTTCATTGATAATACAGGTGTATCACCCAAGCATCAACTCTAATGGCATCATTTGCCTTGACATACTTAAGGAGCAGTGGAGTCCCATGTTGACCATATCCAAGGTCCTCCTCTCCATCAGCTCTCTCCTCACTGATCCAACCTGGACGATCCCCTTGTCCCAGAGATCATCCACATGTACAAGAACCAAATGCAGCGCTACGAGGAAACTGCAAGGGCCTGGACACAGAAGCACGCGATGTGATGACTCTCTGAGCAACGTTGCCATTGCAAGGATAATCCTGGCAGTGTGAGAATGTACAGTTTTCAAGTCTTGTAGTGGTATTCCAGAGATATGGATGGCATTGTGTAAAATACTGGCCCCTAAGAACAAGTTTATCTATGTGCAGTGTTCTGTATTGAAACATTGGTTTGCACTGCCTTGCAGAGCATTTGTCTTGCCATGCAAAGAAACCAGCTGCAATTTGTATGTTTCAGCATGTATTTTTCCCCTTATTCTCTCCGTAACCATTTTTTTGAAAGGGGGGGGGGGGGGGGGGGGGGTTTGCGGGTAACTGCCAATGAGTCAATCTGCACGGTACATATTCGTTGTGATCATGTTGCCTGCTCTCAAATCCGATAAACCTCAGTTTCAATTTCATTTCTTCAAACCTTTCTTCAGTTACAATACACGTTGTAGCCACTGGTTTCAAATACTAGCAGTGACCACTGCCTTTCTGAAATTCGCCAAATGTCTCAAACAGAATCAGGGCCTTCCCTGTGGCTGTTGGGTGTATGTGACCGCACTCGTGCAAAAGCTGCTTTCTGGTGTTCAGCCTCTCTTGTAGCTTTCATCTGCTGGAGCAGCAAAAAGTTACCAACTATGGTTTCTTCTTGGAGCTGAACAGAGGTTGCATCGGAGCAGCAAATTTTTTGAATAATACGAATAGTCAAAGTTGAATTTAAAAGCAACGGCGACGTGAATTAAAGAACGGAGGAAGTATGCTTCTGAACACCAGGAGACTTGGTTTGGACAAGTTTGAATTCTCAGTAACTGGAGCCGCTCTTTATTTGGTATACTTTGTAACCACCATGTTGGAAAAAGTACAATATTTCTGTGAGCTTTATTCATACAGCCACCTGTAGTTGCCTACCGTTCTGACTTTGCACACAGCAGCTACGTTGATTAATTAGTACTAGGCACTGTTTCAACAAGAATGAGAACACGAAAGCCTTTTCAATTTAGAAAAGAAAAAAGGCGATCGATGACCGTGTGTGCGCCGTGACCAGGCGTGTGCACACGTGCGGCTGCACGCGTTGCATGCTGTCTTATCCTGGGTTAGCTCAGCTGCCTGATACCAAACCCTTAGGAAATTGGCTCAACGACAGCGACCACTGATCGCCTCACCTGGCCTGAAATTTTATCTGGAGAGAGTCTCGCTCGCTTTGTCAGATTTCAAGTCAGAAGCTCCAGATATTGCTTGTGGCCCTTAGTATCAAGGAGTCGGTAAACAACTACCCATCTCTTTTGATTGGCAGCAGAAAAGCGAAGGATCTTGGCGGGAAAAGAGGCTGTTCCAGGTACGAAAGTGATACAAAACCCTTGTGCACGCAACAGGGAAATGCTTCCAAAACAAGGTTCGACATCTGCAGGAGCATGACTGACTGCATAAACTAGTGTTCCATCCAACTAAGAGAGATAAGGCAGTGGGCAACTGACCAGAAAGTGTGGATCCTGTTCAAACTCTTCGTATTAATTTCAAGCCCTGCATATAAAGTTTCCTATAAAGTATATGCTTTATATGCCACAGAAAATGATGCCTTGTCTTCTCCGGCTGCTCAGTTTGTCCACAACTACCATGCCCGCTACATCCGTTTCAGATCTTGTTAGCAGAAAGAATAGACGACAATTTTTCTACAGGATGCGTAACTGGAATCCTTCTTTCTGTTGCTCAGTTTTGGCCCTGTTCCAAACTTTTAATTATAATGGTTAGCTAATCGACAATTATTATCTAGCTAACAATTATAATTTGGGGTGTTCCAAGTTCCAACTCACTATGGGATAGTATACAATAGCTCCATAGTACTAGAAATAGCTACTACTATTTGACACCAATTAGCTGCTATTAGCTGGGCTGGATTAAATAGTGAAATAGTTCTTAGCTGGGGCTAGCTAATTATTATCTGGACCATTAGTTCAACCCGTTCCAAATCACTAGAGATGATTTTATAAGCTAACAATTGTCCCTAATGGTTTGGAATCTGCCCTTTGTCATCACATCAGTAATTGCACGAGCAGAAAAAAATGGGAAATTTAATCCGTGACAAACCAAATTTTCAGGGACCGTTCACAAAGTTTCAGGAGAGGCTTTTCAGATATAACCAACACCGTCAACACCAGCAATAAGGATTTGGTCAGGCATGGAAATTTGGAGTGCAAGCAAGCGCGATAAAAGCGAATTGGTAAGATCAATGCTGAAACGCAGGCAATTTAATTAATTCCAAAATACATCGTGATGCCTCTAACAGGTGAGAACAGAATTTCCGCAATTACAACCTACCAATCATGATCATCTTTTTTTGTGCTATGTACAATGACTGGAATCAAAATTACAACATTTCCTAGTACTAAATTGGGTGGCAATACCTTTTGCTACTGATGAGCTAAAACGATTGAGCTAGTTCCTGTTCTATCCCTCCAGACAATCAAAATTTGCAAGGGTCGTTGAAAACATTAGGTCGATTTCTCTGCTGACTCATCTATAGTTGACGAATCGATCGATAAACCATCGAGGAAGTCACTGTCGGAATCAAGCTGCAGCTCTTTGAACATGGCCATGACCTGTATCATGGTTGGCCTCCGGTTAGGCCGGTCATCCAAGCACTCACAAGCTATCTTCAGATACTGATACAGCTCCGCTTCCCCTGACTTCGTCTCCGCCAGTGTGGGGTCAAAGATCTCGCCGCTTCTGTTTTCCTTAACCATCTGCTTCACCCAGCCAACAAGGTTATTATCCCCAAACTCAGTTGGATCGATCGGCTTCTTCCCTGAGAGAAGCTCCAAGAGCACAACACCGTAACTGTACACGTCTCCCTTGGTCGTGCACCTGAAGCTTTGGTAGTACTCCGGTGGCACATACCCAGGCGTGCCGGCAAGTGTACTCACGCTCAGATGGGTGTCAAGTGCATTCATCAGCCTTGCCATCCCAAAATCCGACACCCGGGCCTCGAGGTTGTTGTCGAGAAGAACATTGCTCGACTTCATGTCCCGGTGAATGATGTGGGGGATGCAACTGTGGTGGAGGAATGCCAGACCCCTTGCTGACCCAATTGCGATCTTCTTCCTTGCTGCCCAGTCAAGCTTCACACTAGCCTTGGCCTTGTCATGCAGCACGATATCAAGACTGCCATGCTTCATGTACTCATACACCAGGAGCCGCTCATCACCGATCTTGCAATATCCGAGCAACGGCACGAGGTTTCGGTGCTTGATCTTGCCAATAGTCTCCATCTCTGCAGTGAATTCCCTATCACCCTGGCCTGTGAAATGGATAAGCTTCTTGATGGCAACAACAGTGCCATCCTTGAGTTTAGCCATGTATACCTCACCAAACCCCCCTGAGCCTATGATGGACTCAGTACTGAAGCCATTGGTAGCCTCAAGAAGATGTGCAAAGGTGAGCTTCCTCAGTGGCTTCTCAAATGTTGCGACATTGATGCTAAGTGGCTCATGGACGCCTGAAAGCTTCCAGCTTGATGCGCCAGATATGGGAAGGCTCTCAATGCACCCTGTTCTCATCTCGTCAGTCTTCTGGTTCTTCCTGAGCTTACAGAGAGTGACCAGCAGCAAGAGAAGTATGAGCACAGAGAGCGCTATTCCGACAAGGATGCTTGCCCCAATTACCTTCCTCCTTCCACCAGGTGAAACAGGTTCCTCGCCTCCTCGACCGGTATCATGACCACAAGGAGGTAAGGGGATGCCACATAGGGCAGTGTTATTAGCATACCGGGATTGTGGGAACGTGGTGAGCTGCCCAGATGAAGGGATTGGACCAGACAGGTTGTTGTTGGAGACGTCAAAATCGGCGAGGAAATTCAAGCCACCGAGTCCCGGTGGTATACTACCGGTGAGGTGGTTGTTTGACAAATCAAGTGCTCCAATTGACTTCAGCCCTGAGAACTCATATGGTATTGTACCATTCAGCTGATTGTGCCCCACGTTAAGCACTTGCAGATACATCATGTTCCCGAGGCTCACTGGAATTGTACCAGTGAGGCCATTGTACGAGAGGTCAAGGAAGATCATACTCCCATTTGTGCTGAATGTGTACACTGTTGTGCCAGTGTAAATCCTTGTTGATGGGCAGAGGTGCACGGCTGGGAACGCAGCCAGCCTCTCTGGCCGGATGCCAAAGAACTCGAAGAGCACACCGGCACCAGGGCAGATGTTGCCGGCCTCGTTCCGAAGGAATGCAAATTGCTTCCCAGACACAATGCCCCCCGGAACTAGCCCTGCCTGGTCAGCCAACTCCGGCGGCAATGCACCAGTGAAGCTGTTGCTGTTGAGGTCGAGCCAGATGAGATTGTTGCACTTGCCAAGCTCAGCTGGCACAGGACCAGAGAGCTGGTTCTTGTTGAGTTGCAGAATGGCAAGCTTCTGAAGCTTACCGAATCCCCGGGGCACACTCCCGGTGAGGTGGTTGCCAGAGAGCGACACCCAGACGAGGTTGACACATTTTATGATGGATGGGGGAATGCCTCCGGTGAAATTGTTGTAGCTTATCACCAATGTTTCCAATGTAGTGCTATTGGAGCAGAGCATGTCTGGGATATCACCGGAGAGGCTATTCGCCCACATGACAAGATCAGTAAGCTTCGGCAGCGCCATTATCTCAGTGGGAATCTGGCCAACCAGCAGGTTAAAGCTGAGATCAATGGCCTCCAAATTGGCGCAATTGCCAAGAGACCTTGGCACAGTGCCATTCAGATAATTGTTCGGGAGCAGCAGCTTCCGCAGCGATGGCAGTGATGCACACAGCTCTGGCATTATCTCGCCATCGAACTCATTGGACGAGAGGTCGATCACCTCAAGCAGAGGGCAACCTGCTGCAAGCACCGGCAGAGGGTTCGCGCCGGTGATGTTGTTGAACGATAGCCCAAGCACCCGGAGTGAGGAGATGTTGCTGACAACGCTTGCCACAAAGTCGCCGGAGAGCTGGTTGCCACCGAGGTCGAGCACCTCCAGCGACCTACACTTTGAAAAGTTTGCCGGCAGGCCACCAACCAGCCGGTTGCTCGACAGGTCCAGCTCAACAATTCTGCCGCACAGCTGACTCAGCTCCTCTGGTATCGCACCTGAAAGTTGGTTACCGGCCAATGCCAATCGCTTCAGTGACGATAGGCTCGTCAAGAACGTCGGTATCGGCCCGGCAATGAGCTTGTTGCCGGACAGGTCCAGCGTCTCGAGTCGCCGGCATTTGGCGAGGCTCAGCGGCAATCTGGTGCTGCTCAGGCCATTGTAGGACCAATCCAGCACCGTCAGGTTCGCGCACGCGCCGAACTCGTACGCCGAGACGTCGCCGGAGAAGTTGTTCCCCGCGATGCTCAGGTACGTCAAGTTGGCCGGCGCCGTGGTCATGAACCCGGCCGGCAGCACGCCGGACAAGTGGTTCCAGGACACGTCGAGCACGGCGATGTTGCTGCACTGCGCTAGCTCCGGCAGCCGCCCGGCGAACTCGTTGGCGGAGAGGTTGAGGTACCGCAGGGCGTGACAGCCGGCGAAGGAGTAGTTGAGCAGATCGGTGTCCGTCAGGCTGTTGCGCGACAGGTCGAGCGACCGCAGCGACGGCGCGAACGGGAAGCCGCCGCCGGCGAGCGAGTTTCGCGACAGGTTGAGGGACTGCAGCTTGCCGCACGGAGCCAGGAACGCCGGGGGCAGAGTCCCGTTGAAGGCGTTCGAGGACATGTCCACCTCCTCGAGTGCGCACGTCGCGGCCGCGGCGTGTGAGAGGTTGCCGTAGAAGGCATTGCCGCGGAGGTCCAGCCGCTGGAGCGCCGGGAGCGCGAGCAGCGAGTCGAGGCGGAGCTCCCCAGCGAGCGCCATGCCGCTGAGGTTGACGGCGACAACTGGCCCGTTAGGCGACGGTGCGCACGAGACGCCAGCCCACGAGCACGGCGCCGCCGTCTTGTTCGCCGAGCTGGCGCCGCGCGCCCAGCCCGCCAGCGCTCTCCGTGGGTCGTTCGCAACCGACGCGCGCTTGAATGCGAGCAGCGCCGCCACTTCCTCCTCAGAACCAGCAATGGCGGGCACCATCACCTGAAGCAACACCAGCACCGCCACCAAGAAGCTCGCGGCCGCCGTCCTGATGGGCGCGGTGGCGGCCATGACTCCAGTTCGCATGCGTCGATTCTCGCAGGCAATAAGAAAACCAAATGGAGAAGAAGGCCGCCTAGTTCCTGCGTCCTGCCAATCTCTTAGACGGCTTCACATGTCGGTGACAATAATTACCTCCCTGCAAATTTGCGCGAGTAACATCAGTTTTGCGAAGAACTGAACCCCAATTCGCAGCAAGAATTGCTTCGGACAGATAAAAAAGAAGAAAGCGACGAGGAATCTTGGAAGGGAAAGCACTCCCGCGAAGAACAGGTGGAGAATTGAACGTGCAGCAGCAAATGCGAAATTCCAATTTGAGACCACGAGTTAGACAGATATCCTCGAAATTCCTTGAACCGGAAAGGAGGCGAAGTCCAATTTGGGAGCAAAGGAGGAAACTCAAGCTGTCAAGAATGTCCCAAGAACAAGAGGCAGAACACCGCGAAACCACTAAGAAATCGAGATTAATAGGAGGCCAACAAGAACAAAAAAAAAAAACACTTCAACAAAAGAAACGAAGTGAAGAAGTTCCCAGGAACCACCGCCAAAGCAAGGCAAGAAGCGGTACCTTGGCCAGCGTCGAACTTCCCATGAACCTGAACCCTCATCAAGAACAAACAAGCAACAATAGACCGACCTGCTGCAACAGCAATTGGAGACGAAGACGAAGAGAGACAGAGCAGCAGCAGGCGAGGGGAGAAGAAGCAAGGGAGAGGAGAGAGTGAGAGAAACAAAAGCAGAAGAGGAGCGCACGCAGGGACACTCGAGGAGTATTTAAGTAGGAGGCGAGGTGCGAGCAAGCAAGCAAAGGGAGGTGCTGAACCTCGCCATTAGCATGGATAAACCCATTTCGGAATAACAAGACCTCGGCGAGCTTGTTTGCATGCGACGGCAATTAGCCCGGGAAAGAGGGGCCGAATTATTTAACTAAAGAGCTAATTTCTTAATAGTGAGGGTATGGAAGGGATACCGTGCTCTTGTAAGGGGCTGATAGTAAAAGGTGTTTCTTTTTTTGGTTGTGTCTCAGCATCCGAGCCCGGTCAAACATAGGGATTTGATTCCCCCGAGTCCGGCTTTTTGGCATCGCCCATCTCTCCGCTTTCCAAACTCCAAGCCCCCCTCCCTCCCACTTGGTATCTCCTTTTAACCTAGATAAATTCTTAATTTAGCTTTTCTTTCAAGTGACAATTTATTAGCAGTTTTTTTAAAGAGATTTTATGGTTTTCTTTTTGTTCCCTTTCTAACAAGGAATGATTTCGCAGTCATTCAAATGTGCATTTTCATGTCTATCGTCACCGAATTGCATTTTAGCGAGCCACATGTTTTATTTATATCGAGGGGCTGCAAACAAACTATAGTATGAGATATATTCTAACAATGTAGTAGGAGTATAGGACAAATTGCACATGGACAAGCCAGTTTTTTCTTAACTTCAAATGGATTTTGCGCAACAGATATGCTGCCTGTACAGTGTTCAAGCTACGCTTCATTGCACAACATTCCTTTATTGAGATATTTGTTGTTAGAGAACATGGTGCCAGAATCATTCATGCCGTGCTTGCTTAATTTGTTATCACTAGCAACATACTAAGTGTATCAAGACAAGTAAGTTTTGCATTGTAGATAGAATTTAAAGATATTACTTTCCTCTACTTTTTGTAAATGTTGAGGCTAGAAGATTATAATGTTTTTCATTTTTCCTTTAATTTGGACAAAGTTTGACCTTGTTGGCATCTTATACAAGAATTATGTCGAAAAAAAAACCAATGGAGGAGGTCAGGCCAAAGAATAAGAAAGTTACAATCAAATGTGGCAAATTGTATGTTGGTTTGTACTCTCTTGACAATTGTTTTTACACCGATAATATAAACTCCCTTCATTCTTAAATTATTGCCGAAAGTGACAAATATCATAATTTTGTTATAATTTATTTATTATTAAAGGTATTTGAGATATAACTTATAATTAACTTTATACATTTGATATTTTGAATGAGATGAATGGTTAAAGCTGGCCAAAGTAAACAGTGACAACAATTTAAGATGTAAAGAGTATGTAATTAAGTTCAGTTCCATGTAGAGCTTCTATTAGTTGGAGCTTACCCATGTCATTCTTCCTTTTGCAAAGTGCGAACTTTATGTGGGAGTGTGTGGAGGAAGACATAATTGTGTTGAGAACAAATTTTCCTTTTATCTTTGTGAACCGGATGATGATTTTTTGCTCTCTTCCTAATTAATGAGCAATGTTTCCAGTGCTCACGGAAACCATGTCATTTCACATGTGTCATTCAGTGAATTGATTTAATCATGTCACTCCTCTGTTTTGTTGTCTTGCTTTTGAAAAAATTAGTAATCAGATATTGTAGTATTATCCTCATTCCTTAGTAGTAGAGCGGTGCAAAATCAGTTTGTTTATACAAACCAAATCTACATATATATATTGTTTCTTCCCTTCTTTCTTTTTTGGAGTACATTTTTTTACCAATTTTCATATCATTGTGTGCAGGTTACAATAGAACAAGAGAGTCATACAAGCGACAACAGATAGTTAGTTGGATAATGTACATATAAGTGGCCATTTAGCATGTGTACTAATAACTAGGGATAAACACCTACTTGAGCTCGTGTCCCTACATTATATTTTATGTTTCTTAATACCCATATAACAAATGGTAATATTGCATGCATGTTTGAATGGAAAGCATTTTATTTCTTCCCTTTTATACACTATATACATTCATCTAGTAAGACATTTAGCTATAGAACATTATTTTGTAGATTCATCCAACAAAAAAAATGTGTAGCAATTTGGTTTGTCTTCTGTCACTCAAAGATTTGAACCTTAATTTATATTTTATATATAAAAATTTTCTTCTGACAATATGTAAGGCAATGTTTGTTAACTCTGATTTGAATCATTTTTAAAATTGTAGGTCAGTTACAACACCGCATGGCTCAAAATTGAGGCATGCAACTTCTTAATTAAGAAAAGCAACATATATTTTATATTATGCTAGATAAATAAACCGCGGTCTATGTGCAAAGTTACTATGGAGCCACTAAAGATGTTTGGACGGTTCAGGTTACAGCTTAAATTTTCCAAACCAATGAAAAGTTAAGGCTTATGAAAGAATCCAAAGCATCAAAACCAATGGTCACAAACTAGAGTCACATGCTGATGTTCTTATTATAACATGGTGGGGCTCTAAAGATGAGACCTAAAGGGAGCTATTAATTGTTAATTGCCTTGACTCCAGAGTGTAGGGGGCTTTGCAAGTCAAGATTAGATTTCTTTTATTGACAGCATGTGAAGGTGAAGCAATGGATAGACTATCTTTAGTGTTTTCGTTATCCACTCTTCTACCGAAGAATAAATAACATATATGCTCGTTTTCTAGGTGTAACCAGGAAAAATAAAATATATTAATGGTGGCTTTTACATAAATAATCAGCAAAGTTAAATATATGAAAAAGACCAGACATGTCATCCAGTGAAAATATCTCGTTATAAGACTAGAAATATTGACACCGTTGACTTAACATCAACTTTGATCGTTCGTCTTATTAAAAAAAATTGTTTCAATATGTAAAATTATTAGTCATATTTTAAATGCCACTAATAATAAAGCAAAAAATAATAAAAAAATTTATATTTGAACAAATTTTCTAAATAAGACTAAGAGTCAAAGTTAATGCTAGAAGTCAACAGTGTCAATAATTTAAAGACGGAATACTTGTTTGTATTTGCTATTGCAGCATAGGAGAGGATTCCCTCTCGAGGAAAGAAGGCAGGTAGAATAATAACAGGATGATGATCGATCCTGAGAACTTTTTGAATTCACATGCTTACAGCTGCATATCATTTATTACAGCCTTGCAAGGTGCTCTTTTACAGAAATACTCCTAGTTTGTGTCTAAATAGGATAATTAATGCATCATGAGACTTCTCTAGTTCATCCGTCATGGTGTTAAATTCCTCTCATGCTTATATGTCCATTTACTTTGGGTGCTTGCCCCAGTAATTGCTACTCCCTATTGATTCAGTTAACTTTAAAAACCTTAGAGTTGTACTTTTAAATTTGTTATAAGAAATACTTTCATAATATATATAACTTATATTATTAAAATTAATAAATTTATCAAAATCATTGGTCAAAGACAAGTTTGATTAAACATAGTTGTAAAGTTAGAGTTGGTATTAGTATACATATACCTACAACAAAAAATCAAAATGCAGGTCAGTACATAGTCTAATAGAGTCCATTGATTGCAAATTCCTGCATTTTCTCTATGAATTTGATTTGATTTCTATAAAATTTCTTTATAATTCATGTAAAATTCATATGCACTAAAAGAGAATTAGTACTACTTTTTTTTTCTGTAAATGTGAATTATCCCTGAATTATCATTTGAGACTAGCTTGCTTCTTCTCTAAAGAGTGATGCAACAGACTCATCCGGCATATGCTATGATGCGGGGATGGAAGACTTTTTTTAATCCTCTCAAATTGGATATAGCTATAGTATTTTGTTATGTATATTTCCACAACACACGCCAACATTACAACCACATACATGACCAGACCTACACCTAAATGTAGTCTTTAAGATCCCGTCCTTAAAGGGATCATCGGAGTCCTTATGGTCTGATATGCGATGGAGATGTCACCCTTCCATCGTGGCTCCACACATGAAAGGCGCATGAAATTTAAAGTTATGGCCGGATGAACCCAATGCAAAACCTATATCGAGCAGCACTCCATCGAGATGTGCTATCACCAAGTTGAGAGCTTATTTGCAGATGGAATTGTTTTGATCGATTAGATGTTGAATGTTTTGTGAAATCAACTGCAAAAGAATTATTATGAAATGTACTCCCTCCGTTTTTAAAATGATATCGCCTTTGACTTTTACAATCGTCTTATTCAAAAAATTTGCTCGAATGTGTAAAATTTTAAGTTGTGATTCAAATAACTCTAACGATAAATCAAATTATATTAAAATATATCAAATTATTAAATTTTTTTGAATAAGACAAATGGTCAAAATTGAATTTAAAAGTCAACAGCAACATTAATTAAAGAACGGATGTAGTACAATCCTGTGAATTTTACCTTTTATTCAATCATATCCCCTTTTTACGAATTCATGCTAAAACGTGGGAAATTTATGTCAATCCAGAGTTTTTTTTTCCAACCGTATACTCCAGAGTTGCTTTGACTCCAGACAATCAATCATTAATTAAGGATTACACAATTGTAAATTGCACGTCCCAGGTTCTGGTGAGTGTTAGTTGATCTGCCTAAGAAAACGACTCCATTCACAACGCTCCAAAATGATGGATGTTCTCTTCTTCGCTTTTACTCTTCATATTCGTCGAGAGAGATAAAGCGAAGAGGATCCCACTTGGACATTATTAATTAACATCAAATTGTTATTGTCTAGAATATTAGAAGACTAGTTGCACGAGGACAATTTAGGTCTTGTTTGATACACTCAGTTTATAATAAGCTAGCTTTTATAAACTAGAGTGCCTCCAAACCGGATAATTTTTTTCTCCAGTTTATTAAAACTAGATTTCTAATTTTGAATAAACTCATAATCTTTTTTTTTGCGAGAACCCATAATCTGCTTTATCCCTGTCTAAAATCACTTTATGTGGTATAGACTTCTTATCTTAGCAAATCTCAAGTAATTACGGATATACTCCAAATGCCACCACTTCCTCCATTTTATCCTCCACCCGGTTAACTTGTCGCGATTCCGTTGTTGCCTGTGTCGAAACATCCACCCATCAGAAGTTGATACTGCGTCGATATCACCGGTAAGAGTAGTCACTGCTCCCTGTTTTCTACTGCGAACTGAACAACACATTCTTTTTTCTTAAAAAAAATGTCATTAGAAAAGAAAAACACAGAATTAGTTTTTTTAAATTGGTCTCTAAACACTGACTCAGTTTTTCTATAAACTAGCTAGTTTATACTATCTCTGTTTCAAAATATAAGCATTTATATATTTCAATAAAGTAAAAGTCTTTTAATTTTTACTAATAATATTCAAAAAATTACATACTTTTTAATATAAAATATATTTTTTTATGAAAGATTATTCCATGATGAATCCAGAAAATATATTTTTTATATAATAAATCATTATTATACATTATTAGTGATTAAAATAATAAAAAATTAACTTTAACTAAACCTATAAATACTTATATTTTGAAATAGAAGAAGTAAAAAACTATCTACATAAATTAATTTTTTATAAACAAAGTGGATTCCTTGACGCTTCGCATATGACAAAAAGGAGAAAATTAAGGAAACATCGCGGATTCAATGGCCGGAGCGGGCCCGTATGACCGCACGGGTGCGTGTCTGAAGACTGCACGGAGGAGGAACTTCCACCGCCCCACCACAACTAGCACAGACAAAACACACAGGACCCACATGGCAGGCAGCTCAACACCAGGCTGGCCAACTAACTTGAAGTTTTTTTTTTTAAACACGACTACTAACTTGAAGTTGGTGGGGTGGTATCGGTCATACGGCTCTTCCACGTGTGGTGCATCCTCGCACGGAGTAGTACCCCTCCCCACCCACGCGGATCTCCCGTGTGCCTGCTTTACAGCAACTCTTCATATTTTTTATCAGCCATGCAAAAGCGGAAAAGCCTATTTAAATTTACTTTCATTTTTAGTTGCATTCTATTTCCTTCGGTTTTAAAATATTGACACTGTTAATTTTTAACATCAATTTTGACAACTCATTTTATTTAAAATGTATGATAAATATAATATATTTTATTTTTTTACTTTATCATTAGAAGTATTTGAAACACAGCTAATAAATATTACACATTTGAACAATTTTTGAAATAAAATAAAAGATCAAAATTGATTTCACAAATCAACGGTGTCAATATTTTAAAACTGAAAGGAGTATCTTCGTATTTTTGTTAAGGTTTGAATAGCAAAACTCGGCTCTCTCAATGTAAAAAAGAAGAAGCTGTACTAGCTTATTAACTACATCATAAATCATGTTATCGTGCACTGTCACCCAGCAAATAAAATCAGTACTCTTTCCGACTTATATTACTGGTCATTTTAGAGTTTATTAGTTTTCCTAATTTACTAGTTCGTACTTGTCATCCTCGCTTTCATTTTTTTCAACAAAAGTTTTCCTTGCTTTCAAATATATATTTCTCTATTCTTAATTAATCTTTGTTCTATCTCTCTTACTTATTTTTAGCTTTCTCACATTTTTCACTTCTATTTAATTCTCATATCTATACAAAAAATGATAAGTAAATCAGAGGGAGGGAGTATATTTGTAGTTGACTGGTGCATGCATCATCCAAACTTTTATCTCCAAGGCATTCCGTTTTCGCATCAAGGTGACAAAGCCCTTCAAACTTTTAGTATTGCTTAGCAAGCATGCAACTTCGGTTTCAACGACTTGCAAGCAACGATGAGCTAGACGATCGATCAGATCGACCACCTCACCCCTTTTCATGGACGAATGATTATTTTTTATATATGTGAAAAGTCTCTAGCTACTTTTGTGCGCGTATCTTGGACACGCATAACTGCACATGAGCAAAGCAAATAGTACTAGCAATCATGCTTAGATTAATAAGCTAATTAATCCGGTCTATTATTTGGCTTTGCACAGTCAATCGTCTGACTGTTTAATTAGTTATCACCACACATATTGACAGAACATACATCTCCATGCATGTCATATGAATAAACACTTGGACAGCTTGATGTCATGTGTCACTCAGGACACGAGTGTTTGCTGGTAAATTTATGCGGCTTCGTCAACGTCCCAAACAATGTCGTGATGTATTCTTCGCTCAAAATCGTTGTCCCTCTCGAGCCCTCTGAATAAGCAGCACATGCTGATGCGCACAGATGTCGCTCGGAGAGCAGGAAGAGGCCGCATCGTCCGGAAGAGGTCGCCGTCGCGTGGCGCGTGGTTGGCGGCGACAAACGCCGGCATCCCTGCGCGCGCGCGCGCGTCGTCGAGCGAAACAGTGCCCGGGTTTTCCTGATATTTGCTTGATATATTTATTGAAATCAGTAGTTCAGTTTGAAAGTAGACCGGTGCGACTGTGCGAGAACCCAAGCAGCAACTACTGCATGCTTCGGTAGTATTGGTTAACAGTATTTGCATTGAAAGCTTTCGATTTCAAAGAGATAGGGATGCAAGTTTGTCATTCTTAATCAGTGAGTTAGCGCAAAATTCTTTAAAGTGAACTAAACCCTCACTCGGTCTTATATTATTTGTAGAATAAATAAATTAGAGGCTTAATCTGCAACTACTTATTAGGTACACACACGTACGTTAAACTCAACACCTGCGAGTTGTCATGTTTTCTGTCTTCCTTCTCCTTTCACTTTTTTGCTGTCTCAAGCTACATTATCTAGACTTCCGTGTTCTGAAACAAGGACTTCTCAATTCTGAGGAGCAACAAATATCCATGTTATCTCTGGATTTGTTTTGGCCTGATCTCGAGGATATGAAACTTTCGTGGCCTCAGTCTCAACGGTCATTACCAATGCAAAGTCCATGCAGCCATGTTGTTGGGTGGCCACGCTTCTCCACGTAGTACATTAATTATTAGGGGCGGGAAAAGAAAATACGGAGTACAGTATATGGCAACGTTGGTGTTTGCACGTTCAAATGCCTTTCTATTGCATGTGTGGGCTATTCAGTTTATAATTTGCGTGTGTATGTTTAATGCTCGGTAGCAAAAAAAAAATTGAACTAATATTATCTCGGCATTCTTCAGTGCGACGCTACTAATATGGCATTGTAGTGTTGTGTTGGGGTTGCTTTGGAGCCAAAAAAATTAAGTGGGGTTGTGTTGGATCCTGGCTCCCTAAAAAGTATAATTCGACTTTTTAATAGTTAACTACCAAAATCTTGGTTTCTAGAAAGTAGGTATCTAGACGTTTCTAGAAACTAGACAAGAAACTGACCCGTTTGGAACATTTAGTTTTTAAAATCTGATAAAAAAACTACTGGGATCCAAACAGGCCATTTAGGACAATAGCATTTCAGATATCCATGATGACACATTGGCAGTTTGGCACACCTCATTTCACCTCTGTCTCCTTTTCCTTAACTTAAATATACGTAGATATTTCAAGTCTATAGAGTCTAGTCTCACAAAATAATTTGCCAGGAGAACTTCACGTGGCCCGAGCAGTTCTCCTAGCTGCCGTGGCCTGTGCCTACGCCGGCGCAAAAGGAAGAAAATAGCAAGTTGCTGGAAGCGAAAGAGTGCAACTAATCTTAGTTTTCTCCTAGCTGTCCCATTTTCCTAAACACTATCAGAAAATATATACTGTACTATAGTATTTGTTTATAGTGCTGCGCACCAAGGTGACCTTGATCGATGGAGCTGCTGCCACAGAGTACGTAGACAACACCCTGGGAAGGGGGTGAGGCCTTGATATCTGCAAGCATTTTAGTAATGTTTTGGTTTATGTTATGTGCAAGATTGGTGTGCAATCTTGCACAGGGATTGCTTATCCGATGCAATCCATCATTATTTTCCCCCTATTTTAAGGAAGATTCAGACAAGATCTTCGCTTCTTTTTATTTCTCTTATTATTATAGTAGGTATGAGTGTGTCTGAAGAGTTCACACAAGAAGAGTTTATCCACATTACATATGAATTATAGGAGTGTAGATAGGTGCACCTAAGGTTACCTTTCGAACCTCTTTAGTTAAAAAAAAGAGCTCACTTTTCAAAAGTGAAGGGGATTTTAAAAACTTAGTTCATATTTTTAACTAAAGACGTTTGGAGGTAACCTCATGATCACTATTTTAAGCCCATAATTAATTAGCATATATCATTTTGTAAAAAAAGTAGTAGATTTTTAATGAATAACTTAAGTCTTAGTAAATATTGTAGGAATCTGAAATTATTTACTAATTTGTTTCAATACAGTACCTACTTCCAGTTTCTTAAGGCCTCCTTTCGAATGAAGGATTTTTTCCTGTTTTTTGCATTTTTTTTCTAAAATTGAACTGAACTGATTTATGTGAAATTACTATGAAAATCCTGTGTTCCAAAGGAGTTCTAAGCTCTTTAGAGCCTTATTCATTTCAGTCGCAAGACATGAGCCAGGGTAACAACTAATAACATGAGAGGGAACTTCTGAGAAAGAACTTTTCCGGTTGGACACATTGTGTTTGTATATAGCTAGACAGTGTAGTATGTATTTGTCTGTTCATCGAGGTTGGCTAAAATGTTGATGCTCCAGGTGACGTAGCCATCAAAGTAAATGAATCTAGGGCACCAATGTGCAGGTAACCAGAGATGGCTCCTTGGGCAAAGCAAAGGCTCCAGCTTTTCTCCTCTTTCTTCCAGTAGAAAATATAGGTGCGAACATCCAAATCTGTCTTGTAAGCTGCGTATGTCTTGAAACAAGGATCTAAGACAAACTATTTTAACTTGATGCAATTAACTACTTATCTGGAGGCTCTCTCAGGCCTCAGCCTACTACTACTAATAGGGAAGGGGGAAAATGGGAGTAGCTTTGACCTTTTCCTCTTAGCTACTCCATCATAATTAATGTGAGTATGTCAAGACATCTTCTAAATCCAACATTCTATGGATTTTAACTTCACGGCGTAGGTACCCTACATTTCAAATCTTACTTGTACTCAGTTAAGCGAGCCAACACGTTAAGGCCTCTTTTGGAACGCGGGAATTTTTTCTGTTTCCTATTTTTTCTTATGAAATTGAACTGATTAGTATAAAATTCCTGTGAGATTCCTATGAAACTCTTGCGTTTCAAAGAGGCCTAAATGCTTCATAATTACTCCCTCTTTGTGCATGCCAACTTACTTTTGTATGGCTTATTAATACTCCCTCTGTCCCAAAATAAATGTTTTTCTAGATTTTTAAATATCTACCTTTGACCATTCACTTTATTCAAAACATTTGTAAAAATATTATTTATTTTATTGTAAAATGATTTATTATTAGAAATAGTTTAAGATTGACTTGTTTCTTTTTATTTTTATAAAATTTTTGAATAAAATGAATGGTCAAAAGTTGATTTTAAAAAGTCAAAGACATCATTTATTTTGGGACGGAGGGAGTGTGCTTGTTCTGGATTAGTACATGAGACTTTATGATTGCTTGCATTACGACACCTCTTTCAAATGAAAACAAAAATCATGAAAAAAATCTCCAGAAGGTCACAGAACAACCGCCAATTTCATTTAATTTTCTAAAAAATCATGAAAAAAATATGTCAGTTTGGTCACCAACCTAGTGTCACACCCGGTATTATGACTAAAACCGAATGACCCTTTATGTATGCCCAGGAACAAGTTTCATACATAAAGTGACTTCATTAATGGCAAATAGAACGATGTCTCGAATAACTAACTATTACAAGAATAGACTAAGAGTCTTATCAAATTACAAACCAAACAGCAGAAACGAAACGAAAGCTTCTGGGCTCCACAGGCAGTTGACCGAATAGCTCGCCTAGACGTCAGCTCCAGGGTCTTCAAAGTTCTTCCAAGGTTCTCCCTCTACTGAGCAGCAATTATAAAGGCAAGGTTGAGTACAGATGTACTCAGCAAGTGTGGGAAGCATATGACATGTGGCAATTATTAAGGAACAGGCAATATAGGTTTCAACTGCATAAAAGCACACATTAGAGACACACAATTCCTATTAAGCACCTAATTACTAAGTGAAATATTCCGTACCTATGAACAGTAAAATGAATAACAGCCTTAAATCACAGTCTCCCACTGTGATTCACCCACCCAAACCAATACCAATACCATTACTAATTCCCGCTAATCATGTGAGGGTCCATGCAATGCTCGTGACCGTGAGCACGGCTGTCAAGACAGTTTTACACTCTGCAGAGGTTGTACAAATTTCCCCACGAGT
>BCLF01000085.1:750846-777969 GCA_001602275.1 Zoysia japonica | reverse complement strand
GCGGCTGGCGGCGCGTGACGCGGCTGGGAGGAGGAGGGCGACGGGGTGCTGGGCTGGGCCGGCGCGGGAGAGAGAAGGGGAGAGAGAGGAGGCCGGCGGCCCAAGGTGGGTTTTTTTTTCTCATTTTTATTTCTCCCTTTCCTATTACTCTTTAATTCTATTAATTACTTCTTAATCTTGTTTACCCCTTAATTCTCTCCATTAATTAAATGATATGCAAGGATATGGAATGCTTGATGTACCTTAGCAAATTGTTTTTAAAAGAATTTTCAATCTAGTCTAAATTGTAAAATGCATTTAAATTTTTGAAATTTTAATATTTGGAAAGGTTTGGAATTTTGGGTGTCACACCTAGCTACCAGCTGCATCGAGTCTAGCTACATGGATTTAACGAACTCCGGTATAAACAAAAAAAATGACATTAATTAGATATTTCATGAATTATAATCATTACTACAATACATCCCTTCAAAGAAACTTTTGTTCACTTGGAAAATTTGAATTCTGCATCTTGCTGTCCAAAATAAAGAAAGGCCGCAGTATGTGTGACGTACAGTGAAACATAGGAAGAAGATCTACCAGCCGTCGTCCCTTAGTGTCAGCTATGTTGATGGCCGGCATTATAGAACGTAAAAATAATGAAGTTTTCAACCTTTTTTTTTTTAAAAAAATCTCTTTTTGTTGAAGGAGAATTGGAATAATATTAGTTTTAATTGACAGTTTGACACTCCCAATCCAGACCTTGAGTTTTATACTATTCGCAGTGTTGGTCAAATGACTTATTATTAACTAGTGTAATTTTGCTGAGTTATATAACTGTGGTAGATATCACATCATTTGATTGTGTAGACATATGCATGTACCCTAGTACTATTTTATATGTTAACATCATTAAAAAGCATAGATAGATATCTATCACATGGAACCAACTCAAGCAGCCCTAATTTTTGGTTGCTTCTGTTGACTTTGATGCTTGAGATGCTAGATTTTTTTTGTGCTAAGAAAACGTGTCATGTAGTTTTGTTTCTTTGCTATTTATTTTTTTGGTGTTCATAAATAGTACTAGAGAAGGTGACATATGGTAATGTATAAATACAAGTTACTACCTACGCAAATTCTACATATGATTAATTTGATATCAAAGAAAATTTTCATTTGCTGCAATGTCTTCAGGAATTAGACTTTTACTTATAAGTTGGTCCCAAGAAAATACACAATGCCACCATCATTGTAGTAAATAAATGGAAACTAGACGATCACAAAAAACATTATTGTACTATTAAATTTGATAGTAACCAAATCCCCTTTTTAAAAGAAGACTGTGGTGCCATTTCCAGGGTGGAGGGCAGGTGTCCATTTGTTTTTCTTTCTCCAGGGAGAGGAAGATTACTGGTTTATTTCTTTAGTGATGAAAAACAAGCCATGATTTGGACCATCGCGTGGGCTTACAAGCCAAATTCTCTGCTTCTTCCAAGATGGACGTTAGACACATGAAACAGGCTTTCAATTCTTTGCGTGCAGATGCGCTAGATAAGCTCTTCATCTCCCCTCCCACCCTTTTCTTTGAGCAGGACAAGGACAGTAGGGCCCATCAAATGACTTCGGTCCAAAATTCCTTAAAATTGAGACAAAATATCAAAAATGATAAATTATTGATTAAAAAAATATCAAAACCAGCCAAAATTTACCCGTAGAAGCAAATACCAGCCATCACCAATAGAACCAAATATTGGTGAAATTCACTGAATTTTGGTCAATTTTTTTTCACCGATGGCGGTGAGTTCGACAGACACTGCAGAGATCGTTCTCCTCCTCATGCTAAGGTACCGCTGCCTCCTAAACCTGACTCTCAGCTATCCCTGATGACCTAGAATCCCTCCTCTGGCTGCCATCTCCCGCCAGCTCTACCGGACAACTGTTCTCTGAGGTAGAACGACGACCTGACTCTTATTTTTCTTTGGCATGGGTGATGTAGGTACCCCGAACTGTAACTTAGGCCTTTTGATTCGTATCAAAGCCCTCCAAATTCTCCATATGGCCTAGCTTAAAAACTATATAGGATGATTAACTATTTATACATATTATTTATTATAACTTTAAAACTATTTTAAAAATAAAACATAATACATATTATATTGTTCTACATTATATCCACGATCTCTCTTACAATTATTTTAGGAAGAAGCAAGTTTGAAACTGTATGACGAGTTAAATAAAAAGAATAAAATAAGTAAGGTGTGATAAACGGCACGTTATACATATAGCTACAGTAAATGATATACGAATCTTTAATATAAATATATTATCTCAAATATCCACAGTATTTTAAAGAGTTATAAATTACTCTAAGCTATAGACATTCTAGAATAATTTTTTTGTCAATACTAAAGACGGTGACTATTGGCAATAAGTTTCTTTTTTTAAAAAAAAAATCTTCATGTTAGTTAGAGGTATGTATAAGTAACAATCGCAAATTATTCACGCATTAAAAACATTTACATACTTAATATAAAAGTAAAAAAAAAGAGTGAATCCAATATGGATTAGTTGATTTTATATTACTAACCATGTTGGTAACAAACAAGAAACAAAATTTATGGTGTACATCATCTATGTTATCAATTTACTTCACAAAAAAAATTCAAGGCATTGTAATCTGCCCCGTATACACTTTATATATTATTTATCTCTCTGTTCAATTTGAGTATAGAGCAAGATTTTTTTTTGTAAGTACATTAACATATCATTTATATGCTTAAAAAGCATATTAAAGAAGAGATAAAGATTTACAATGCAATCTGGTTAGGACACACTTGGTGGGTTTTCTGGTGAGTCCTCCACTGAGGATGGGTATAATCCAAATGACTCTTGTCTTCTTGATCTGTTTTCTTCTATGCATCAACAATGAGCATCTTTCCTTTCTGTATTTATAGGCTACACTCGGCAATTATGATGCTGCAATAAGAATGGTGCTACAATGTAATGTTGGCAACAAGGTCCCATCAAGCTTTGCAGTTTGAATCCAAAATTGGCTGAGATGTGTCATCTTGAGGTTGAGATCGAGGAGGTTGAGGATGTCCTGTTCTCAGTGATTGACCAGAGTTTTATTCATCTGTCTGAACATTACATCTGGGGAAGCGGCAGAGAGGGTGCTGTTAATGATGATTTGTATTCTTCTTATAGATGGATCATATTGTTCAGATTTTAATAATTTTAGATTGCTAAGCTATTCTTTATTGTGATAACTAGAGAATCTTATAGAGATGTTGGACAATCTAACACTGACGAGGAGCTTACTTCTGGTAAGGATAGTTATGAATCTGACTTCATTGATGATCATGAATATTGTATTTCAATCCTTTGTTCATAATTTAGTGTCAACTATGTTCACTTAGTTGTAAAGGAAACTTAAAAAAAACACTTTACTTTGCCAATTTTCATGGTTATGACCACAAACTATTAAATTTCTATTTGTTTTACATTTGGAGGCATATGAATGTGATATAGGCAGCTTGTACTTTCAATTTGGTAAAGGGTTTCTTATTTGCCATTTTGGTAATCTGATTCTATACTCCATAGCTAGCTTAAAGCTATATATCATACCCGTGAACAGCACACAGAGTATGCCCTGCTGTTGAAGCTTATCTAATAATGCAGACTCTTAAAAGTGCAGCCTCAACCAAATCAGCTATTTTCTCTTATTAGCTGTTGGGCATACTGATGCATTGTTATAGTAGTGCCATTAGTGTGTTAGTAACCATGTCACGGATTATTATATATCTTGCGACTATGTGAGTATGCATAATCTATGTGACTAACAATGCTTTCTCTGGAACTATTATTCTGCACAGACTATTTGCATGTTACACTTACCCTGTTTATACTCAAGATGGCATAACCATGTGTTTGCTCACTTCTCCTTTACGAGTTATTGATAATTCTGCTTATACTCCTTTCTTGTGTTTAAATCCATTGTTGTACCAGTACAATTACTAGAAGATATCTGATCATAGCTTCAGCATACTGATTTCTGCAAATTCCAAGCCTTGTGCAAATAGATTCTGTAAAACTGAAGGTTGGAGACCGCAAATTTAAAGAATTGCCAAAATCAATAGCACCAATGATGATGATAATGATTCTTGATACAGGCCTGCTCCCAAGCGCAATGGTTTTCAATATTTAATAGTTGCAGTGAGGATGAAGGCCATAAGCAAAAAAAAAACTGTTGGCGGTAAGAAAGACATCACTAAGACTGCCGAGGAATCAAACCTTCTAATGCACAGACAAGTGATGATACCAGAAACAAGAGCAGCAATGCCCAGAAAAGGAAAAGTTCTGCCATCAGTGAGGATTCTGCATCACCAATGTATACCTCCTTGTTCCTATGTAGGTGCATTAGTGTCTCTATTATCCTTACAGCCTACTGATGCGTATCATGAAACATCTCATGAGCAGGAATATAACAAATACTAATGCATCATCTCCAACAAATCAAGATGTTGGAACTAAAAAGAAATCAAAGAAAAGGATGAGAAAACAAGTAGAAGCAGAAGGTGAAAAATATAATCAAACACAAGATCACTGGATGACATGCTGATTGTAGGAGCTTTTTCAACAAATGGCTTCTACTGACAGTAAAGCGGCCACTTTTTCTCCCAAATATTCTTTTTAGCATGTGTTGAATTGCACTATTCATATTTATGTTTGGGTAAAGTTCTATATACATTCTATGACCATCTTGCTATTGGCAGTTCGGCATTTGGATTCCAGATTTCTAATGAACATGGTATTCTTGGCAGATTCCACAATACTTGCTCCTGTTTATTTTGCAGGTTTATATCGTATCTTGGCATGTTGAAAGATGGTAAAGTCGTTGAGTCTAATGTCAATGAAAAGCCTTACAAGTTTAAGCTTTGTAATATTTTGTGAAACACCCTCTCTTTTTTTACTAAATATTGTCTCCTTATTGTCTCATAATACATATTGTGCTGACTGAAGCTGCTAAGTAACTCGTGGATGGGAATTCGGCATTTCTGGTAATCAACTTATCTTTTGTTTTGTCCTTTTACTTGTGTTTATAACTTTATGATTTCGAATGTAGGTATGCATTTTGGGGACAAAAAGAGGCTCACCGACTCACCATCTATGTGCTACATGTTTGACGTCTTTAAACATAAAAGCGCCCATTCTATGCACACAATACCTTAATAGAGTTCTATATATTTGTCGGTGTTTTATATCGCCGACACAGTAGAATTTATGTATCAAAAAGAGGGTTCGTGTGTACTCCTCATCGATGTGGTGTAGTTTACGAAAGACTCAAGAGATTTTAGCCTGATTTGAACCATCACGAAGACGTAATACCCTATATCCAGTACCGGAGATGTGTATAGATCATTGAACTTGATCGAATGGGGTTAAAATAGCGCTAGGGTTCTTGCTACTCTAGGTCTTTCGGGGTGCTGTGTGTGGTTGCTTGGTTGCTCGTTCGATTCCCGGTTGCGCATACATCTAGGGTCCCTAGCATGACCTTATTTTCTAATTTGGGGACGTGAACCTTTTTCAATAAATAAAAATAAAATTTTCTATTATTTAAAGGATTTTATGTATTTAATTGTTTATTGACTTTTAAATGTATTCAAAATTTCCTTGGAAATAAAGTTTTAATGTTTCATTAACTTTACTTTATAAAATCAAATTTTAATGTATTTTTTAAAAAGCAAGATTATTTAAAAAAGGGCGTTTCCTCAATTTCTTAAAAAGATTCTTAAATTGATGAAATGTTTCAATTGTCAAATAAAACCTCTTCAAAAGTTTCATTTTTTTTCAAATAAAATTTATATTTATTTAAAAAATATTAAGATAATTTAATAAGAGGAATGGAAGAAGAATGAATAAAAGAAAGGAATGACAGACAAAAAAAAAGATAAAACCATCCGTGGGCCATCTCTCCCTTTCCCTCATCGCGGCCCACTCCTTCCCCGCGCAGCCCAAGGGCATGTTTGGTTGAAGCCACCATGCACCACACCTCGCCATGCCGCTGTTGTGGCGCGCAAGCACACTGCTTGGTTGCACCTCCATGCTTTGCTAGTTCATTTTGGTCGCCACCATAGAGTTATTGACAGAAATTATCGCTTAGCGCCCTTGCCAAAAGTTTGGCAATTGAATTCGCCGCAGAACCTTTGGCGCGGCCGCAACGGTAGCTCGGCATCCTTAGGCAGCGTCCAAACGAGCCCCAAGTCCCCATGCCAGGCCCAGCCGCATCTATGTTGGCGCTCTCCTCACTCACCACCAGTCAGGCCTCACTTGTTGGCGCTTTCCTCTTCCTCCAACCACATCCTGAACTCGAGCCCCTCGCAACTGCCGTCCTCGCCACCCCAACTCCCCGACCCCGATTTCCGCAGGATTCAACCCCAACCGTGCCCCACAACTCCCCTTGACTCAGCCTCCCACTTTCCCCTACAAATACCGCGCCGCCCGGCTCTCTCTCTCCTCCCACAATCGAACGCCTCGCCTCACCATCGCGCCGGGCCAGGGAGCCGCCCCAGCCCGCGCTGACCCCGTGCCGGAGTCGCACTAGCCGCGCTGCCCCCATCTGGCCACTTCCCGTCGCGCGCCGCCACTCAGAGGAGCCCCACGCCGCCGCCAAATTTCTGATGAAGCATGTCGCCATCGCCGCCGCTACACGACACCTCAGTGAGCATCCCCTCGAGCTCCTCTTCCTTTGGAGCCGCTTGCCGTCCATGGCGAACCGGCCATGGCCGCTGCCGCGTCGGCCTCTGGCTGCCAGCCAACCGGCCGCCTCAACCCCTTGGCCCTTGGATCCGAAAGCAGTGGCCAGGATTAGAACGCCCCCCTCCTTAGGCCCTGTTTGGATACGATTAAGCCGATTATGCGTGGACATAAGCTAAAAGCCCACCCAAACACGTGGCTTAAAATCTTGCTTAGTGGAGAAGTGGCGGTGGTGTTAGCTTCATGACCATTGAAGCTCCTCAAAGGTATGAATGATTTTGGTGATTAAATAAAAACCATGAACTAACTCGTTGGATGTAGGTTTGTCATCATTATTACACTTCTACGAGTTGGTTTCTTCAAGGCTGTTTAAGTCTCCGACATGTTTTCAAGGAGAGAGCTGGTCCAAGGTTAAAGATGATCTAGAGCCATGTGACTTCGTTTTTAGGCCTTGAGTCTATAGGAAACACAGGTACTATTAAGACGGGTCGGGTCACTCGTCTCGGTTTGATAAGAATTAGGGTGTGTAGATGCTCTATGTTCTTTGAGACACTTGAGTGATCAGTGGAAGCTTGAAGATGTCAAGAGTTGCAGTCAGAAGCTCGAAGATCTTGAGAAAGTCAAGTTCCAGTAGTCGAAGAGGTCATCGGACAGTCCGTCGGTGTCACCAGACAGTCCGGTGAGGGTCGCAACTGAAGTCCAGAGAAGATGTTTTCTGGAGGTAGTGAAGCTGGAGTCACCGGACAGTCCAGAGAGAGGTGCTCTTTGGAGTCATCAAGAAAGAGTCACCGGACAGTCTGGTGAGTGCAGGAGCTCGAAGTCCAGAGAGAGGTGCTCTCTGGAGTCATCAGGAAGGAGTCACCGGACAGTCCGTCGACCGGAGACCGGACAATCCGGTGAGCGCCGGAGGAGGTGTCTAGAAGATGTGTCTCTGGGAGTCCAAAAGAGAAGGACACCGGACAGTCCGGTGATGGTATGAATCGGACAATCCTATGTCACTTGGAATGGATTTCAGAGAGGATGTTTTCTACCAGTTGAAGACCAAGAGTCATCGTACAGTCCGGTGGTCTCAGTCATTGGACAGTCCAAAGACTACAAAAAGCAAACAGCTTTTTGACAACAGCTCTTACCGGTTGTTTCAGGGCTTGGAGCCTATTTAAACCGTTGGGAGAGCTATTGTGGAGCTGGCTCGCGGTCAGAACAGTTGGAGATCATTTGTTGTGAGCCAAAGTTCATCAAGAGAGCATAAGAGAGCATCTAGTGAGATCTTGAGTGCTTGTGAAGAGTAGCAAAGAGCATCCATACATTCCTAGAGCTTGTGAGGCTGAGAGGAGAGTCTTTGGCTTGTTACTCTTGGTCTATGGCAGCCTAGACCAGTTAGGCATTGTTGTCCTAGCTTCCGTGGAGATTGTGAAAGTTGACATCAATTTTGTATGCAATTCCGAGTCCTCCGCTTGAAAGGGACACCAAGAGTGAAGCATACCCTTATGAGCATCGTTCCGAGAACGACGGGAGGAACCAAGACTCCGACGAAAGTGACCATCGTTTCGAGAACGACGGGAGTAACTAAGACTCCGGCGAAAGTGTGTATGCATGCAAAGGATAGTTTCAAGGATGAAAGCTGGCTCAAGTGCTAAATGCAAGTTCAAAATATTTTATTTTAAAGATACAAGAAGTTTTATTTTAAAACAGTCCAATTTTATTATCTTGCCCCGCAGGGATCTCTGTTATGCGGAACGAGGGTTCATTTTAAATGCCGGTGTAACCTCCACACCCGACTACAGCACAAAGGCCGAAGTCCAAAACATTTCAAAACAGAGGTAGAGGGAAGAAAACAAAACTATTCAAAGAGAAGTACGTCTCAGGTAGTGTCTTTCTAAAGGACGTGACAATGCACATTGATTGTAACTCTGCAGAGTATATGCATCTGGACCCACGAGAAGTGCTATCGGGAATCATCGTCATGATCTCAACAGACACACAAGACCCATTCACAAGCTTTTAACGGGCGTTACCTATCTTCCAGGATAGGTATCCCAGTCACCTACGTAGTTTGGTCCTAGAGCTGTGAAGAACCTACCACTGATTAGGTGAGGTATCTCGATCTCATGTGGGGAGTCGTAACTCGACACCACACTAACACAACACCACGAACACACGGGTATAGAACCAGTATCGGCAAGCTTCAAGATCAAGCCTCTGCCCATAGAGAGTAACGTGGTGTGCATAGTTGGCTACTGAGGGTACGAAGCTCGAAGGACTTGGTCCTTATATGCCGAGGCAGGCTCTGTCTCCATCCTCAACTCCAACAACCAGCAAACCTCTCGAAAGGTCCAAGCCGAAACCTCACGTGTACCCGCAACAGGTACGCCCATAGGGACTTCCCAAGAGTCCCCCAGTACCTCATACTCCAGCTTGCTCCTACTAAATAGTTTATATAGAGTTATTTGTAAAACTCACATTTGAATCATAGTTCGAAAGCATTTAACACAAATTTCATATTTATAGTGATAAGTGTGAAGTATCGTAAACATATGCAACTAAGCATGGCTAAGCATAAAAGTAAAGTAATAGTACTAAAGCAATCCTAGGACTCTTAATATGTGGCATGATAAATAGGCATGGCTTGAAAATGTTGCTAGCATATTTTAAAACAGTTGGCATACAAATTATGGTTTCAAACAAGACATGCAGTTTAAAAACTAGGATCAAAGTTTGGTCAAAGAGCGCAGCTTGCCTTATGAGTCGAGATCCTGTCTAGGATCTAGGTCCTCGTGCAGAACAATCTTCAAGAACTCGGCAACATCTCTAGCTGGACAAAAGGCACGAAAAACGGGTGAGAAACTGAAAAAAAATGACTCAACAACTACTAGAACGAACTCTACTAACGGATACACGGATCAAACATGAACAGGCTCCAGGACACGGTCTCCCGATCGTGTCTCGAGGGAAAAACTCGAACTGGGCCGAACGAGTGAGATTCGGGGTCCGGACACGATAGACTGTACGTGGCCAGGGCTCCGGTCACACATTGGCTCGAACAAAAAAAGATCTGGAGCTGGGACACGGTCACAACGATGTGACCCGAGGTCGGATCACCAACTAACTCGATCGTGAGTGATTTGAGGTTAGGACACAGTCACAATGACGTGTCCTGGAAATCAATCACCCGTTGACCGACTGCGTGTGACCTGGGGCTGGGACACGTTAATTGACTCGTGACCCGGCATCGATTACCACCCGACCCAATTGCACGCGAACTGAGGCCTGGACACGATCACAGACACGTAACCACGAGCTGGTCACAACCGAATGGTGGACATGTGCCCAAAGGCTTGGACACGGTGCCTCCCACATGACCCACGTGATGGTCACCGGCTGCACAACTAGAGAACGAACTGGTGTTGGACAAGGTCACGGCTGTGTGACCCAGAACGAACTTAGACTTCAGCATCATTTCACAGCCACGACATACGAAACTTGCTAAACGACTGGAATGGCACAGGAACAAAAGAACAGAGCTCACCACAGCTTGGTTCCACAAACAGCCGACGATGTCGATGGCACAGGAAGCTCTTCGAGGAGAAGATCGGTGTGCATACCCCAGGAATGACGGCGCGACCGGTTGAACCTGCACACAATGCGGTGGCTCAATGCGAATCTGACCAATGGAGGAAGATGACGAAGAAATCAGCACTCACAAATCGAAACGAAGCAATCGAGAAACTGAACAGAGAAATAGAGATGCTCACCGAGACTTTAGCAAGAATCGAAGAGAAGCTTCGGGAGCATGGGCCGAGGTGAAGACGACATAGCTCAGATCTTGGGCGCCCTGACACGAAGCACAACGGTGATCCACTGATCTGAGTACAAACGCCAACCTTGCCTTATTCCCAACAAAGCAGACCAACAGAACACGAAAATGAAGACAGGAAATACAATCTCACCAAGGAAACGGCAACGGTGGTGACAACGACGACGGTGGCAGCTCCACCTCAATGATTGCACCTCCTACCTCTGATGACAACCATCGGTTGTGCGGCAGCCTGGCAACCAACACGTGTTCACGCTCTGACGATTTGGTCCTCCTGGTAAAGATAGGGTTCAAAGCTTAACGAACGAAAACGACAACCAAGGGAAACAACACGAACCGAAGAAGCTCACTGGAGACAACCGAGCAACCAGGGAAGAACAGCTTCGAGGTGGGCACCAACACCAGGCAAGGAGTTCTAGCCACAATCTGCCCCCTACTGCTCCGAAGCTCTGGCATCATTGAAACGATCACCAACTGCCCAACAAACATGGCAACAAAGAGCAGTCAACCCACACAACGGGTCAACAACAGACTGGGAACAAACATACAAAGGATAAACAGATTCTCACCGAGAGACGGAGTCGGCGCAGATCAGACTAGAACAGCGACGCGATCAGGCAGCAGGAGGATGCGGGTTGGCTCGGGACGAGGACAACACGACGCGGCTCGAGGCGAGGTTGGCGCAGACGAGGCGGTGCAGACGACAAATGGCGACGGAGACAGCGCACCCGATGGGGTGGACAGCGCGGCTGCTGCTCGCGAACGGACAAGGTCGACGAGGCGTGAAGATGCAGACGACGCAGACGGCGGCGACGCAGGGATGAGGGTGATGAACAGGAACGACGTGCAGTTGGTCCAGGCCTGCCTGGACGGGGATGGTGACGCGGGTCGGGGTCAGCAGCGCGAACAACGGCGGGTCAGCTTGAACAAGACCGACGTGAGCGAGCAGATCAATGAGGCGGACGACAGCAGGGCTTCACGAGGGTCGGAGACGCGACCGACCGAGCGAGGACGGAGCCGGGACGATGATCAGGAAGGGCGCAGCCGGGGCGACGACAACCGGGACGGGGACGCACATCGAGGTCGAGGGCGACGCTGACGGCGACGAGGTGGAGGACGACGACGTGGACGAGGTCGGGCGCAGGGTCAGCAGGCAGAACAGTGCCGTGGTCAGGGTCAATGCGGCGAACGGCACGGACGGACGCGAACCAGATGGAGACGGTGCGAGGTCGAGGGTGGCGACAACGAGGCAGCGGCACGGCTCGGACGACGGGAGGTTGATGAGGATGGTGCGGCTCGAAGCACAGATGATACGGCGGTGCAATCGAAGACGACGCGGCTGCGCGCGGCGAACAGTGCAGACGCGCGTGGTGCGCGGATGGCGTCGGAGCGGCGCGGAGCAGCGGCCTGGGGCTGGGGTGGCCGGTGGCTAGGGTTGGGAGCTGGTTTTTAGGGAAAGCTGCGGTTGGTGGGAGTTGATCACAACCATAGGATCGAAAGGAAACCGACGGCTGCGATCCACCCACACTTGGTAGGCCAGCTGGGCTGCAGGAGAGAAGGGAAACCGGCCCAAGGCCCAACTACAGCCTGTAACAGTGCCTGACCCAAGGGTCGGACAAGAGGTGCGACACCCGTCTCAGGAGTCGGATGGGTCTTTGTTTGGTTTGGTAGAATCGATCCGTGGCCTGTGATATGATGAGCCGTCTTTCATGGTTGAGCTTTTTAAGTGGGCTGGAACCGTAGATACTCGGAGTATACGATCGACAACACTATTATTCATGTTGCATGTGGATCAAGTTATTTTACAGTTACGATGATAAATCAAGAGATGTGCCTAAAAATTCTTCATTCATGTATCAAGTTGAGTTAGTGAAATAGAAATAGGGAAGAATACATCTGAACCAGCTGCAGATGCCATTTTATATTTATTTTGATTTAGATGGTTGTCTTCTCAACTTTTGTAATCTGTAGAAATTCTACTCCAAAGACTTCCCACTGCGGGACGTTTACCACTGGAATGCAATAGGATGCCTCCATTGGCCATCACCCTCAGCAAAAAGCTTCTGTGAAACAGAATCTTGTGAACATTTCATCTGCTAGTTTGTAGTATTAGATAGATTTGGAGGAGGCATTTTGTGAATGCAGATCGGGCCATCCCCCTACGCAGATCCAGTCGCCGCGCTGCGCGCCATATGGCCATCGCCCTGCACAGTCGCGCCATCGCAAGCCCTCCACTCCTGCCGAGTTGGCTCCCGTGGCGGCCATCCTGCAGTCTGGCTGCCACGCTGTGCGCCACTGCCACCATCTTCTTCAATCCAGTCATGGCTACCAGCTTCCCCTGTTCTTGTTCACATACAACCGTACAACTTCAGCCTGCGATCTTGTGATTTTCCAGACCACTTTTGATTACTGCTCAAGAGAGCTAGTATTCTGCTACGCTTGCAAAAAGGAATGTTTTGGGAGCTCCAAAATCATAATGTCAGATCAAACATTTGCCCAGAAAGTTTTGGTTTGCTGTAATTGCAGGATCAGCTTCTCCGATTGCTCTTTCTTGTGTACTAAAAACTAAACTGCCTCTCATTGCCCCCAGTCCCTAGCCGCATGGTCTATGCCGTTGACTTTTTGCGCTCATGTCGTGGTGATTTTGCTCGTGGATGTGGAGTAGGAGCCAGGTTTCTCTTACCCGTGGAGCCGTAGAAACCACGAAAACTATAAAAACCAATAAAAAATTATTTGAAATCAAAAAATCAAAATCTGAATGAAATTTGATCGAAATACTACAATAAACCAATCGGTTTTCAGTTTTTAGGTTTTAAATTTAAAATCCACCAGTTTTACCAGTTTTTAAAATTTCAATTTTTTCAAATTTTTTAAATAGTTATCCAGTCAAGATTGATTTCACTCGGTTTTTATGGTTTTGTTAACTGTGACTAGAGCATAGCATGCGAGCAAAATGATAGAATGTGTATGGATTGGAGACTTCTGGTATGGTGTTGAACAGGTAGGTCACAGGTGAGGAGCGAGGACACACCCTGAAGTTGAAACTGAATCGATCCGGTACTAGAATTATGAAGCATGCTCTCGAAGAGTCGTCAGGTCGCCCGTTCGATCTCAAAGATAAGTAGAATTGACGCAACATGTCGTGCGAGCTGTGTGTTCCTGGGTCTCTCTCTCACTCGCATTTTTTTAACATTTTTGCATGAGCACTAGACTAGTAGTCAATGGAGTATTTAAAAGGCATGCCGGCGAGATGTCCTTGTTACTAAAATTTAGTTAAAATTCAAATAAAAAGAAGTAGGTATTTGTAGATAAACTCTGTAGTTCATTTTAGCACATTAATAATATAAGGTGAAAAATGAAGTTATTTCATTTAAAAAAGTTCTGAGCTAACCCACAGTCAAAAAATCAAAAAACATGCATCCTAACTTAAAGGCTGTTTGTTTCCGCTAGAAATTCTTAAAATTGGTTTTTTAATGGTAGATTTTAAATTTTTGTATGGTGGGAAGGTAAAATCTAGTACCAAAAACTGTCTCATGTTGGATTGTGAAAATCTACTATCCGAATTATGAGAATTAGCTAGCAAATCTGATCGTTTATTTTTACTATAGATTTTAGAAGTGAAATACTCTCTATTTTAAATACATCTCTATTTTTATCGTCATCATTTTCAATTCATTCCATTTTTTAACCCTCTTTAATTTAATTCTCGTGTTCACGTCCAGTATGACAAATAAAAAGGGAAGTAACATAATTTTAGTGCTAGTCCCTGTATCCCCTTTTACATGTGATTCTAATTGTGGGTGTGGAAATTAAGGAGTGTGAAAAATATGAAACTGAAAATGTATAGGAGAGAAAGAGATATATGAATGTATTGATAACTAGTCCTGAGCATTCGGGCTGCCCGACTCGGCATGGCTCGGCCCGTTAATAAGCAAATCCCGGTAAGGCACGGCCCACAAAGCACGACGGGCCTTGCGGGCCAGGCTGAAGCAGGCTACGGGTGCCACTGTCGCCCTACAGCATGGCCCGCTTGCGACAAACGGGCCGAATCGGCACGATCGGCCCATGAAATCACTGGCCCATTTAGAGAAATATGGCAAAAATAGACGCCAGGAGAGGTCGAACCCACCATCTGTAGTGTAACAAGGTGGGGACTTACCACCTTTATAAGGAAAACATAACTCTATTTAATATAAATCTACAAATGGGCCGTGCCGTGTGGTGCTGCCGTGCTGGATCTCCGGCTCAAGCACGGCCCACACTGCGAGCCCGTGTCGGCTCGGCACAAATTTTCACAGGCCGTGCCGTGCCTCGACCGTGCCAAAATGAGTGGGCCAAAAGTCGGCCCATTTGGCACGGCCATTTGCCCCGCTATATTGAGAACAGAGAAAACTGTAATTAAAAATAAAGATGACAAATAAAAAATAAAAACTTATAAAGTTTAGAATGACAGTAATAAACATGGTCCAAACCACACTCACCATGGTTTTATACCCAGTGAGCTGATCCCCTTCTTCCCCACCGGGCTGCCGAGGCTTGATGCGACGCCGCCAACCGGTCTTTCTCGCTCGCTATCGTTGGCAACCAGTAACTTACTGACATTGCCGTCGTCTGATTCGCAGCCGGCCACCATGCCAAGCACACCCTCGATCCAAACACCCCCGCCAGTCTTCGAACCCAGGAACCGCCGCCTCTTCCTCCTGGCGCCACCTCTCCTTGCTGTCGCCGTCGCTATCCTCCTGGGCGCATCGACCGGCCCTCTTCCGCACCGATTCGTCCGTCTTTTCTTCAGGCCGAAGCCCTCCCTTCTCCGTCGACCAGCTTCTGGTCGCGGTGCCGCCACGCCTCCAGAAGCGCCACGCCCACCATGTGTTCTATGGATGGCCCCCTTCGCCTCCGGCGGCGGCTACAGCTCTGAGGCCTGGTCCTACGTCTCCGCGATCGACACGCGTGTCCCGGAAGGGGAAAGGAATATCACGCTTGCGATAGCGCACCACGGCGACCTTGAATCACCGGAGTTCTGGCTCGGCCTCCCGGAGCGGTCCAAGAACCTGGCGTACCGGCTCGCAACCGCACAGTGTGAACTCAGCAGAACAGTGGTGATCTGCCACAGCGAGCCTGGTGCGTGGTACCCACCGATGTACGAGACGATGCCCTGCCCACCCACAGGGTACGACGACCCATTGTTCGTCATTGGGCGGACGATGTTCGAGACCGACCGCGTCTCGCCCGAGCACGTCAGGCGATGCAATCAGATGGATGCTGTCTGGGTGCCTACTGATTTCCATGTGTCGACATTCGTGAAGAGTGGTGTGGATCCTGCAAAGGTCGTCAAGGTGGTGCAGGCCGTGGATGTCACATTCTTTGATCCAGCCAAGCATGATGTGCTTCCTCTGCCAATTGGTGTGTCTGTCTTAGAGCCTGAAGCTTCAAAGCTGGAATATGGTGATTTGAAAGGCAGACAATTTGTTTTTCTTAGTGTGTTCAAATGGGAGTACAGAAAGGGCTGGGACGTGCTGCTGAAAGCATTTTTGCATGAATTCTCCAGAGCAGATGATGTGGCACTGTACCTTCTAACCAATGCCTACCACTCTGAGACGAACTTCAGCTGGAAAATCCGCAGGTTTGTGAAAGAATCAAGTATTGAAGAGCCTGTGCGTGGGTGGCCTGAAATCAGGATCATTGATGAGCATATACCGCAGTCTGCTCTTCCAAGGTTGTACAAGGCTGCAGATGCATTTGTGTTGCCAACCCGTGGTGAGGGATGGGGTCGGCCGGTGGTCGAAGCAATGGCCATGGAATTGCCAGTTATTGTGACAAACTGGTCAGGACCAACAGAGTATCTGACTGAGGACAATGGGTATCCATTGAATGTGGACAGGCTGACTGAGGTCACAGAAGGGGCATTCAAGGGCCACTTATGTGCTGAACCATCAGTTGATCATCTAAGGGCTTTGATGAGACATGTTGTTAGTGATAGAGAGGACGCTAGGAGTAAAGGGAGGAAGGCAAGGTGGGACATGTTGGAGAGGTTCTCACCAGAGATTGTTGCGAAAATTGTTTCTGACCAGATACAACAGGCATTTGTCAATGCCCAGACGGCAGATAACTGAGCTCCTATCGCATGGGTACAACTAGCAACGTGAACAGATACTGCACGCTGGCTTTTGAGTACGTGTTGAACTGTTTGCAATTATTATCATTTTCAGCATTCATGCACATCTTTTCATTGTTAATTGTAGATGATTGACTATTTTTGTACATCATTAAAACATCATATTTTATGTATGCTTTACTAATGATCAGAGAGGTTTACAGTAGAAACAATATTGGACCATTGAAAAATGATGGACGGTAGTCTTAATCAGACTCTCAGTGTCGGGTTTCAGTGAATGAGAAAGGAATCTTAATGTTAATTAGAGGATAGATATAACAGTGAATAGGAAATAATTGGGAGACAAGTCTTTTTCGTATATATATTTTAGTAAGTACAAAATTTTGCCTCCTAGCATAATCAATACAAAGTGCATGGAAAATTCCCCCCAAAAAAAACAAAGTGCATGGAACTTAATGTTCCATGCAATGATGCAATTTATATTGTTGATTATCATGTCTTAAGGTAGACATATATCCATATGTATAAGAGGTCCCGTAGATTCATTCCGCTAGTGATCTTTGTAATTAGAAATCAGCTGACAAACCTTTGGGGTACATATCATGTATTAAGAACAACGTGCAACATATTGTATTGTGTTAGCTATGGGCTACGGGAGAAGAAGATAGAATGGAGGAGAAGAACAGGAAGCAGGGAGGACGAGACAGAGGAAGAACAGAGAGGTTGTTAGGATAATATTCTCTTTTTGGTTGTTATTCATCCTCATCACGAGTTCAGTACTTATAGGCGTCTAAGCACCAACCATGCTACCAACCACGCACGCTTACATGGACACGCATGCTTACAGCCATTCAGACCCGATGACATGCTTGTTGGGCTTGATCACGCGATGAGCTTTGGGGCCTGCTTCAGCGATGCTCTGCTCCGGCTCATGATCATCAACCGGTGTCGTAACATCCCCCCTTCTTGAGATGCTGCTTGACCCCAAGCAGGAGCACAAGGAAAACGTAGCTTCAATGGCTCCAAATCTTCCCATGCAGCAAGATTAGTATCCATGCCAGACCACTGAATGAGTCCCTGTGGCACTGAATGAGCTCCTCGCTGAACCACACGATGCTTCAACACTTGCAGGGGAATTTGATATTCAGATGCTTCAGGTAAGCGAGAACACATGGAAAACAGGGTGTATAGCTGCAGTGGCACAGAGTGCGAGCTTATAAGTTACTGGACCAACTTTTTGAATGATCTGAAATGGTCCAAAGAACTTGAACATAGTTTATGGTTGGCTCTTGTGGCAACAGACAACTGAACGTAAGGTTGGAGCTTGACATAAACCCAATCATTCACTGCAAATACACGTTGTAAGGTTGGAGCTTGACATAAACCCAATCATTCACTGCAAACACATGTTGTAAGGTTGGAGCTTGACATAAACCCAATCATTCACTGCAAACACACGTTCAGATCGTTTACGATCAGCTTGTATCTTTATGCGCTGCTGTGCTTTCTGCAAATGCAGTTTCACAGTCCGAAGCATCAACTCCCTCTCAGTAAGCCACTGTTGCAAATCCGGCACGGTGCAAGTATCAATAGCTGAAATGCCAAGATGATGAGGTGATCTGCCGTAAAGCACTTTCAAAGGGTGACTTGCCAAGGGCTGTATGGAATGAAGAATTATATCAAAACTCCGAGAGAGAAATCCATGACACCCACTTCCCTGGACATGCATGAACAAAGCATCGCAAATATGTTTCCAAACACTGATTAACTCGCTCAATTTGCCCATCAGATTGAGGATGATAAGATGTGCTCATCCGAAGTTGTGTGCCACTGAGTTTGAACAACTCCTGCCAGAAGGTGCTCGTAAAGATACGATCTCGTCTGATGTGATGGCCTGAGGAAGTCCATGAAGCTTATACACATGATCTAAGAATAACCGAGCAACCTTAGGAGCAGTGAAAGGATGCAGAAGTGGGATAAAGTGTGCATAGCGAGAAAACTTATCAACCACCACAAGTAGACAGTTAGCAGCACCTGATTTGGGCAAACCTTCCACAAAGTCCATTGACACCACTTGCCAAGCATGATCAGGGTTAGGCAATGGCTGCAGAAGACCTGGGTATTTGCTTCGATCTGGTTTGGCTTGATGACATATGTGACAAGAAGTAACCCAAGACTTGATATCAGATTTCATTGCTGGCCAATAGAACAGTTGTTTAATACGTCTGTAAGTGACAGAAAAGCCAGAGTGGCCCCCTACAGCATGTAAAGCCTGAAAAATGCTAGATTTCAGTGACAGATCATGGCCAATGTAAATTTTGTGCTTATATCGTATGATGCCATCTCGAAGAGAATAATCTCCAGCTTCAGGTTGCTTGACAGACAGCTGAGCTAAAAGATCAGAGGCCACTGTATCATTTTCATAACTGTTAGCAACGTCTACCAACCAATGAGGAGTTGCAGTAGAAACAGCAAAAACTTGATCAGGAGCAGCAGGCCTGCGGGGCAGTACTGTTAGAGATATATGTATATGTTTGTACTTTCTGTTTTCCCTGAAGGGTTTTGTGTATATTTCGCTCACCTGCACCTGTATATATTGAGGCCCTTGGCCTCCTCCATGAATAGAAGTGCTATTCATAACATGGTATACAGAGCCAATTTTTAGGGTTAGGGTTCTTTTCCCTCTCCCTCCTCAATCTGCACTTTCACAACATTTTCCCCGTCGATTTCTCTTCATTCTGAGAAGTCACGGTTCCCACCACCTCTGTTCTACGTCTGGATCTGTTCGGGCAGCCCTCTGTTCGACGGATCTGCTGTGATCGATCGTCCTTCGTTGTTGAAGCTGCCACTGTCCTCAGGGCCGCCACCGTCCTTCCAGGACGGACCTGGATCCGCGCCGCCCTGGGCCACGTCTCGTCGACTGCCTAGATCCGTGCCGCCCCGGGCCATGTCGCTGGAGTCGCGTGATCTCCGGGCCGTGCCGCCGCCGTCTGATCTCTGAGGCGCGCTGCCGTCTCTGGCAGTTGCCGGTTCCTGCCAGGTCCCTGCCACCCCAAGATCTCCACTGGCCTGCGCCCCATCGGCCTCGCGATCTGGCCGCCGCCGCTTGAGCGGGGTGCCGCTCCTCCGGATCTGGCTGCTGCCGCCAGACCACCATCACCCCGCCGCCGCCTTTCGAGTCTTCTGACCGAAGGCTTCTTCGTGGGCCAAAGGTTTGGGCCGCTCGGGTTCTAGTTAAACCCTAAAAAAACTGTTCTCTGTTCGCGACTCATTTCTATCACTTTTCTGAACAGGCAAAAAAAAATGCTTCACGCCGCTTTTCCCTTTCGCTCACGCCGTCGCTATGACTTAGTCGTCACAATCTTCAGGCAGGTTTCCTATTCTGCCGTGTCCGGTTGTTTTCAATGACACCAATTACCGCCAATGGGTTCCTCGGATGCGTATTCACATGCGCGGTCTTCGTTTATGGGATTTCCTCACCGGAGAATTCCAGTGTCCAACTTGTCCATCGCATGTTGGGCTGCTTGTCTTCTCAAAAAAGTCTACTAATGCAGAGAAGCAGCAGCTCACTGATGATTATGATGATTTCTAGGCTTCTTACGAGTCTCAGCTCGGTGTTTACAGGATGTGGTTGGATGATGCTCGCGCTGCTGCCATTCTCACTGCCAGTATAGAGGATCGTTTTGCCGCAGAGATTGTGGACTTTGAGACTACACATCACATGTGGAATTTTCTTCGTCGCCACTATGAGCCCTTAGGTCAGTTACTGTATATTGCCGCACTTTGTCAGGAGCACCTTCTGCAGCAGGGAGATGCCTCAGTGAAAGACTTCTATGCTCAGCTCTCCACTGTTTGACGTCAGCTTGATGGTTTGTCTCCGTCACTTTCACCTAGCACATGTCAGTTGTGCAAAGGTCAGCAGGCTGCACTGGAGGTTCATCGTCTCTATGAGTTTTTGACCTGGCTGCGTGCTGAGTTTGAGCCTTATGCGTGCTCAGCTACTTGCTGGTCACCCTTGTGTTTCTCTGATGGATGCTCTTGTTGCTATTCGTGATGAGAAGACACGTCTTCATACTGCTGGTTTGTTGCAGTCAGCTTTAGTTTTGGCTGTTCGGTCTGCCTCTAGGTCTCCTACTGTTCTCCCAGCTATGTCGAGAGTTTCAGCTCCTTCTAGAGGGGGGGGGGGGCGTGATCTGCATTGTGATTACTGTGGTAAAGATAGACATGTTATAGAGTACTGCTTCAGGAGGAAGAAGAAGGAACAGACATGTGCTCGTCGTTCTACACAAGTGTCTGGAGGTTCTGATACTGCAGGTTCTCAGAGGAGTTCAGCTAGTTCTGAGACACGGGAGTTTCTTAGGCTACTCGGTCGCCTTGCGGCCTCTTCGCCTGCTGGAGCTGCTGGTTCTGTGACTCAGTCGTCTGCACTTACAGGTTCTGCTACTGCCTCTCAGTCTTCTGTTCAGGGATCACCTGTCACTTCAGGTATTGCACCTTGAATTTTTGACTCGGGTGCTTTTTTCGATATGACTCCTCATACCACTCATCTCACCTCTCTTTGTTCTCCTAGTTCCCTTTCTGTTCATACTGCTGATGGTTACGTCCTTCCTGTTGTGGAGCAAGAGACCTTTCTTACTAACTCCTTTTCTGTTCCTGATGTCTCTCATGTTCCTCACTTGATCATGCAACTGATGTCCGCTGGTTAGATTACTGGCAATAACTGTCGTGTTATTCTTGATTTTTACTTTTGTTATGTTTAGGATTGTCACACGGGTCGCCTGGTTCGTATTGGCCCCTCGCCGTCGTGATTCTCAGCGCCTTTGGGAGCTTGACTGGCTACGTATTCCTTCCGCTGCGTCTGCCAGTCCTATTGCTTCTGCCTTGGCTATTTCATTGATGTCGTCTTTTGCTCAGTGGCTTCATCGTCTAGGTCATGTGTGTGGTTCTCGTTTGTCCACCTTAATTAGTCGTGGTCTTTTAGGTCCAGTTTTTGGTCATGAGTCTTTATACCAGTGTCAGGTATTTAAAAAATATAACGATAGGAAAAGTAGAGAGAAAACCTGGAGATTCACAATTTTGTTTAGGGTTAATGAAAGTAAAAGAAAAATTTCTCAGATTTGTATCTTTTAAGATGAATGATGGAAAACAAACTAGATTTTAGGAAGATAAGTTGCGTGGTAGTTACACCTTAAAACAGAAATATCTATCATTGTACAATATAGCATGTAAAAAGAGTAATACAGTTGCATCTGTTTTCAGAACTATTCCTCTTAATGTATCTTTTAGGACATTACATAAAAATAATATAAGACTGTGGTATTAATTGATTACAAAAATATTAGATACACAACTTAATAATAATGCTGATACACTTATTTAGAATTTGCATCATCATGGTTTGTTTACTGTTCACTCTACGTACCTTTCTCTTATTAGTAATGGGGTAATCGAGAGAAATAAGGTGCTATAGAAAGTAAAAGCTCTGCTTAAGATAAAAATTTTCATGTGGTACCTGTATAAAGGGGTTGTGCTAACTAAGGATAATCTTGCAAAAAGAAACTGGGAAGGGAACAAACAATGCAGTTTTTTTTTTTGCTAATGAAAGCGTTGACCACCTTTTCTTTAGTTGTCATAATGCAAGGTTTATTGGAATTTAATGCATATAACTTTTGGTCTAGAACCACCTGATAATGCAGGTCATATGTTTTGAAATTGGCTTATTGGATTGGAGAAACACTTAAAACAAAAACAACTAGTAGGAGCATCGGCTTTATGTTGGGGAATTTAACTTAGTATGAAGGATACTGTTTTTGGCAAATCCCTAATGAAAAATTATTTGCAGGTACTCTACAGGGGACCATTTGGCTACGCTTTTGGAGTGATTGAAGGAAAATGAAGATGACAAGAAGTCAATAACAGACGTATGCCGGATGTTAGAGAAGGCAGCGACACATATTTTCTTCAAGCATGGATGGAGATTTAGCGATAGAATTTGCTGTTAGGAATCTTATCCTTTCATAGTGTTCTGGTTGGGATCTTTGTGTAATTTTTGAGATGGAGTTGGGCTGAGGTTTAAACTTTGTAATAAGGGCCGTAGCTTCTGTTGAAAAGCCGGTACTCTTTACCATTATCTAAAAAACACCGTTGTCTAGGACAGTACTATGGTATCAGCATTTATTTCCATGTTGTCATCTGCAAGGAGTCACTATAGTGGAAAATGTTCTACTAAATGTCAGGAAATCTGTAAAAGAGTGCCAGATTGGATGATCATATCTGGTTTATTGTTGATGTTGTATTACTGGTTTTGTTCTTTGTTGTCAAGTTTTGATCTGTTGAAGAATCATGTATATTAGACAAGTTTTCATCAAGCATGTTGATTAAACTTTATCAGACATCTCTTTAGTTGTGTGGTCGTCACCTTCTCTGCTTGTCAATGAAAAACAGATGACAATCCATTGCCAATGCTAGCACTTGGGAACAAGCCAATAGGACACATGGAAATGCTTCCCTATGTCACGGGATCAGCTCGTTTTGTTTTCAATTATTTAGCGTGCTTCACCTATGCATATATGTTGGGGCGCAAATTGGTGGCCCACAGGTTTACCTCCCTACCTCATTAGTTCAACTAAATGAGGTAGTTTTCTAGTTCACATATATGAACTTAATTGTTGTTGCTCAATCATCTGATTAGGGCTATTTGACATGCATGTAACAATGGTATAAAACATGATACCACCTCTGTTTAGTGAATTCTGTATGCACTCTTCAAGAAATATATGGATTTTCTAGATCTAGAGCTCTTCCAACGGGGTGTTTGTCACACAAGTAAAAGAAAAAGATTAATTTGATACATGCCATTATAATTTTGTGAAATTTGAAATATGCCATTCAGACCCACATGTCACTCACTTACAGGCTCCATCTGTCATTGACACATCAATGATATATTTCAAAGTTTGCAAAATTGTAATGGCATATATCAAATTCGCCCTAAAGAAAAGTATACTAGAATTTTGACCCACTATTATCCTCAGGTAACCCTTTTGTATCCCTATACAATGACTAAAAAGGAAAATTATACATCTTTGAGAGACATGTTGTTCCATAAATTATCTTAATTGTAGTCATGATGCCAACGTCAAGGCCCACGTCGTCATTGTGCCTTGCTTCTTCACTCCATATATAACCAACATTAACCCAGGTTTTACTTTGATGTGGCATATTATTTCGCAGCTCATCAAGAACACTATGTCATGGCTTTGTTCCAGATGTCTCCTCTTCCCACTTGTTCCGTGAACCCTATGTTGATTTCTGTTGCTTTCTATATGTTCATCTCCCAGTCTGCGAAAAGCATACATGAATTGATCCATTCACACAAGTTTGGTGGACCGTGGATGTATACTGAATTCAGAGCAGGCACTATATAGCCATTCATCGACTGTACACAATGGAATTATTTAAGGTACACATTTACTTATTTGCACGCACCACCTCATTGGTGTCGGCCCCGCATAGGCATCAACAGGAATAAAGATAATGAAGAAAAATAAATTTAATGTCCAATTAAATCAGCATCAATAATTCGCTAGTTCAGATAAAGTTGCAAAAATCATTCATGCGAACCGATTTGCAATATCTTCATCAACGGTAAAACAAAACTATGAGTCCTCTCCATTTTGTCATGTTTATTTTCTCTTCGGTTTTAGCCTATCCTTGAAATCTGTTGGAAATTAGTAAAAGACATAGACCATATCCAACTTGACGTGCAGCACTGGGAAGTTTGCTTGGAAGGATCCGGATTTTTTATGTACTTGTAGTTACCTTGATCTGTTGTTTTGTTTTATTTTGCTTTTCAAGCTAGTGCTGCTTGTTCTCCTTTTCCGTTTTTCATGTAAATAACTCTAACTCCTTTCTGAAATGAAACGGCAGAAACACCTGCCATTATGCGCTCAAAAAAAAAAAAATCCAGCACAGCATAGATGGAGCCCACAGGAAAACCTCCCTGCTATACAACTGTTTATATAATAATCCAACACGCACAACATATGGGTGGGGGTATCTACGTTGTGTTGTAAAACTGAGGAGCACTGCTGCATCTGTTTACAAACCTTAAATTCTACATACAGTTGATGACTTGATGTGGCAGCAAGGGATTGGTCCACAGAACTTTCTTTTTCTTTGAGTTTATGAGGATTCACGAGCACATGATATAATATATTGCTACATTAGCTTTTTGTAAAGTTTTTATAAATATTTTTTGTAGATGTAGCATTACTCAAAACTGAAAGGATTCTCTCTTCATTATGCATGCACGGTTAGGATTCTTGTGCTTCCTGCCATATCTTGTTATGAATGCGTCATATCATCGCTTAATGGACAGTTTGGTGGAGAGCGTGAGAGCGCCGTCAGTGGAAGTAGAGCACGTGAAGCAGGGCAGAGTGTTAGCTTTTGAGTTGGAGATGAGCGCGGACACTGGGCCCCGCTTTGCCGCCGAGGTTCATGCATGGACGGAGCACTAATTTCATAAGAACTGTATAGAAAATTCATAGGAACCAATTCAATTTCACTGAATGTAGGATTTATGAATTTTTTCCACAATCAAAGGAGCTTGCAGAAACAGTGTCCGAACACGCTTGGTCTTGTTTGGTGGGCCTGCAGGCTTCTGTGAAGAACACGTTGAATTGATTATTACTCATTGCAAGTTTGAAGACTGCATCCATGCATATGCATATCAGCCGCCTTGCGGGACCTTAATCCGCTGACTAAGCCAACGTACGTGGCCAGGGCCTCGCTGGTGCACGGAGCCCCAGGCTGATTCTTGAGCGCGATTGACAGAGACCTGCGTGCGTGATTTTGTCTTGGACGGAAAACTAGAGACGCTGAATGTTACGGTATCGCGGTTCTCGGTATTCTCAGTATGGGAAGATGAATGACAATTGACAACGTACTCATGTCTCACTGCTAGGCAAGTCACCAGACCCGTACCGGAGTTTTTGGGGCCCCCGTGCGAAAAACAAAATAGGGCCCTACTTCTAAGAATATATATATAATTATAATATATATTTTATAACTGTGTATGTTTCTAAATACTAATACATGCAATTGACAGTCACTCTGAAACATAAAGGATGAAATTTTCATACTCACATCATTATCTTCTGCTGAAAAGTGTGAACCGTCTAGAATTCTTCGAAATAAAATCATCAATTATATCTTCAAATTTAATCTTCTCCAAAATATCATTTTCAAGAGCTATAGTTGCCAATCCATTGAGTCTTTCGTGTGTCATAGTACTACGCATGTATGACTTTAGCAGCTTCAGTTTTGAAAAGCTTCGTTCTGCGAATGCAACGGTGACTGGGATGGTTAACAAAATTCTGTATGCAATAAGGGCATTAGGAAAACAAGCCATCTGCTTCACAAATTTCATAATAGGAACAGAGCCCATGTCTTCTTCACTAGGGATAAAGTCTTGGAGAAACTTTAGCTCCATATATAAATCTCTACCATCAATATCTGAATGTTCACTGCTTCTAAGTGTAGCCTCAAGGTTAGCACAAGAAGACATCAAACTCTTATCATCTAAGGAGCGCAGTTTATGTGAAGTAAACAAGAACCCAAATTTTTTTTCATACCCATTATACTGTTCAAACCTCCTAGTAAGTGAAGCAATAGCTTGATCAACGACGGGTAAAAAGTAATTGACTCTAATTGACTCCTCTGCAGATTGTGAAGATGCGTCATCAGGCGTCTCATCAAATTGTCTTTTCCTTTTGATTTTACGCATGGTAGGGAATGCTGGCTCAATATCCATCTGTTGTGCAATCACTTTTGCACATTCCAATGAATTTAAAAACCCAGTCTCTCTATACTTAGTGAAGAAAGTGATTAGGCCCTGCACCTTCTCAATTGCAATATCAATGAGCATATCCTTTTTTTGTAATTGCTTGCTGACCAAATTAATAGCAAATAATATTTCAAACCAAATAATTACTGACACTAAAAATTCAAAGTCACCCAGTTCATTGGTTGCCAAAGATTTAGCTTCACTGCAAATTTTATCATCATTATCAGTATCAGATACTTGGAGCAAAGCTTCTCTTATTTCATCCATTTGAAATCTTATAGCCTTAACACTTTCAACATGACTCTCCCAACGAGTAGAAGACAATGACTTGAGAGTTAATCCCGAGATATTATCTTTTAAAATTTGCCATCTCTTGGTGGACTTAGCAAATATTGTATAGATGCGTTGTATGACTCCAAAAAAACCTTTTGCTTTACCACAACTCTTTGCCATGTCACATAATGTTAGATTAAGACTATGGCAACCACAAGCAGAATAAAAGGCCCTAGGATTGATATCCAAAAGTTTCTTTTGAACCCCTTGATTTTTTCCTTTCATATTCGACCCATTATCATACCCTTGTCCTCTCACATTGTCTATGTCAAGGCCAAGATT
>BCLF01000085.1:734012-745501 GCA_001602275.1 Zoysia japonica | reverse complement strand
CCCCCCCCGCTTGACCCACAAAAATTTTTGAAGAGCCGAGCAGCATAGCCTAGTTCTTAGACCAAAAATGCAGAGCTAAGAATCGTCTGCACTCAGCACCCAGCCTGGTTCCTTGCAAATTGCAACGATTTGCAACAGCCATATATCGGCTGTAGATTGGCACCAGTGGTCTAGCAGCCTAAGGATTTGCTTAATTGGCCCCCGCTGCGTTTTACATCTAGCTCCGCCACTATAGTAGAAGCATGCATCGTTGTTGAGTATGTAATGGTCATGGTTCACTTTTCCTCGCAGGCCATATTCTGGCAATCCAGAAATGATCTCAGCTATGTACGTCTTGACCTTCGAGGCTGATAGAGAACACAACATTGTCATAATGCTTGCTTGGTGATTCGCCATAGATTGCGACGTACGTGTCTTCACAATAAAACTGGAAGCCTCGGCCTAAGAAATTGTGTCATGCGCAGTCTCATATCATGTTGGTGAAATATATACAGTCCATCCTTGCTGTGCCAGCCAATCCAACGGCTGCTGCGATGTACATGTGGGGAGTCACTGCTTGTTGTTTACTCTTCACTTTTTAGTCATGTACCCTGGGGCTGTAGATCTAGTGCCCACACCCAGCTGCCTCTCACCCAGCTCTGTCCTGCTCTCCTCTAGTTAGGTAGGTAGGTTTTCTTCTTTATTTGATTCTATTTGTTGCACATGATGTTGCAAAATTAGCTCTGCGCCAACCTGGTTAATTGTCTTTGCTGTCGGCATCGACCATCAACCACTTCAACAATAGATGGTATGCTTTTTTTTTGTACCAACTCTTTATGCTTTGCTTTGGAGATAGTGAAATTTTAATTCTAAAAGCCAAGCATGTTTTAATGTTTATCATTGTACTTATTCGTGTTTGAATGTGTGTGTACTCCTGTTCCTACGTGTTGACTTAACTGCAACTTGAAGCAAATCTCCCTCTTATTCAGCCATCAAATGAGTTGCATATGTAGGAGCTAGGTATTACAGGGTTTTTGGACTTGCAACTTTTGTGTGGCACGCTGGAGCAAAAATAAAATATTAGTATTTTAGAACCATTAGTGCTCATGAAAGTGTTGAAGTGTTATGTTCAAGGAGAAGTATTCGTACTTTGGGCATGCAAATTTTCATGACTCCTGCTAGCAGATGGAGGTGATATGTTAATATTTAATTAAACTTGTGATCTGCATTGTGACTTGTCTAATATTTAGTTAAACTTATGAAATGTCTGAATTGAAGATATTGCTATATGATTGCCCTTTGTAAATGTAAACATGTGATTTTTTTTTGTGCCAAATCAATTTGGAAACTTGACCTTGTTTGAATTATATGTATGTTAATCTGATGTGAAGAATTGTTTTTTCCTTTGTGATGGTTCATGAAAATATGAAAATGTAATTATATTTAAAATGTATGGTACCCTTTTGCCGACAGTTTATCTATATAGCAAATTTGGATGCACACAACCTTCCTTAGAACTGCTATTTCTAACATCTTTCCTATTAGTAAAACAAAAACTGTCGGAAAATATAACAACTATTAGCAAAGGTTTTGTCGACTGCTTCTACCACGACTTTTTATAAAGTGTCGGGGTAACCTCTTCTGACAGTTTAGTTATGGCATCCTTTGCCGACAGTTTACCTACCAGTTATGGAGTCCTTTGGAGACAATTTTTTGTAAGCATAAACCATCAGGCTGTCCATAGTATAAGGGTTCATGATAACGCTGCCATTTGTGTAAATGTTCAGGAGGGAGGATATGCCATCATGTCCAACTGTGCACAGCATTTTAGATTTCAAAAACCCTACGTGGGATTCATCTCCAGGATTAGATGATCAGAGATTTCATTAATTATACATCAAGTGCACCAGTTATGTTTATTTGGTGCCTTATATTTAGCTACCCCTTTCCTGGTATCTGTTTGCATTGATGAGGGCGCAATTTTGACTCTGCATGTATGTTTCTTGCATTGGTACCTTATAGATATTAGTTTTTAAGCTTTGATGGGTGAGTTAAGCATTGGTATTTCAATATTATTTTTGAAATATTCACATGTTTGTTCTACTTCCTAGTTCTGAATGATTTGATTATAAATGTGTTTGTGACTTTGTGAAATTATACTTGTAACTATTAGGCACTGTATAACTCGCTACATCAAATATTTGGCCACCACGGAGAAATCCTCAATAGTGTGCTCCTGTCTAACGTAAGCGCCTAATCCACCACGGATTCTAAGTTATGTGGTACTAACAAAGCGGTGCGGACTATCCAGTTATCTTCTAATATGCTTCTAATAGACGAGTCATTAAAATATGTTTCTTGATTAAACCAAAATCTATTGGGATCAATATTTCTATCCTTCTGCAACACTTCCTCTTTTAACGGATCTACACGTCAGTATTTGTATTCACAATAACATTGCTAGCTACTCTTGGAAGGAGTCATTAGAAACGAGAGGTGAGTTGGGGGAGTCAAAAGATTCAGGCTGGTTTAATTTAACAGATATCTGTTGAAGACCTTTTTACTGAGCAAATCTCAAAAATTTGTTTTAGTGTTTTGATTCGTCACTTGGATATGCTTTAAGCGCACAAACTTATAGCAAGCGTGTCAACAAAGCGCCATGTAATGGGGCGTGGAAATCACTCGAGAAGTTCTTGTGTATGTATACAACTCCGATCACAAATAAATGGACATATGCTTGTAATCTCTCTTAATATAAAAATTTATAAACATCGTCTATCCCAGCTATTTTAGTGTCACAAATGCTATCTCTATTTTTGGTGTTATAAATTTATCTCTACAATTATATCTCTAATGGAAAGAACAGTGTATCAATCCATCTCCGTTTGTTTTGAAATTCATTTTTTTTTGTTAAACCTCTCCCCACACCCTCACCTTCGCACAGTGCTACATGGTGACTCCAACTCCCACAGTATCGGCTCATCACCGTCCCTGTCGAAGACCCCTACCTTCGTGCAGTATTGATCGGCGACTCTAGCACCCGTAGTGGCAACTCAAACTGTTGCCATCCCTCTGCCTCTACGGTATCACACTTCAATTAAAATCTTAATCATGAGGGAGAAAATAGAAGATACATATTACTATAATACTTTTCTTTTTTGGACCTGTTTAAACGTTACATGTTACTTTCTTGCCATCTTGTATATCATCAGAATATATCTAGATATGAGCAGGCAGCGAGGCTCTATGATGTAGATTGACTTTTTTATTTATTTAGTTGGGATTAGTTTTAGTTTTGTTCAAGTTAAAAATGCATTGTGCGAAGGTTAAATTAGAGCAAGTATTGAGTAAATTTGTTTTTCTGTACCTCAGCTTGTATTTATATTGTAGAAATTGTGTCATATTTTTTTGTTAATAGCGGAACAAGAATATGCAATATTACTTTTTCATATAAAAAAAATTACATCACGTTGCCCTGCTCGGAGGCCGTAGCTACTCGAACTAGTATATATATATTCATTGATACAGATGTATTTTATTACTAGTTTACAACGAACAAGCCTACCAACCAAGATTGAAATAAAATAAACTTTTACAACGTAATCGACACCGATACATGCAAAAACAACAATGCAAGGTGGTGGTAATATATCAAGATGCCGTAGCCTTGGTGACGTCGGTGAAAGCCACCTTGTTCCCGGCGGGACCTTTGGTGAACTGGACCGAGAAGGTGTCGTAACGGAGGAACAGCTCGACGACGAAGAGCCTCCCGACGAGCATCACGAAGTTCTTGCCGGGGCACTGCTTGTTCCCGACAGTGGGCTCCTCCGTCTCCCGTCCGTTGGACCAGTACACGTACTTGATCAGCTCGCGTCCCTCCTCGCCGACGAACCGGTCCCCGACGAACTCCCTTGCCGTGGGGCCGAACACGCGAGGGTCCCGGGTGGCGCAGGGCTGGTACCCCATCAGCATCTGCCCCTTCTTCACCTTGTACACCGCGTCGTGGCTCTCGATCTCCAGGTCCATCTTGGCGTGCCCGTACTGGTACTTCACTGGCGGGTCCAGCCGCACCGCCTCCCACACCACCGACTTGGTGAGCTCCATCCTCTCCACCGCCGCCAGGGTTACCACGCCACCGGCGTCGGCAACGGCGCCGCGGATCTCCGCGGCCAGCCTCGCGTGGAGATCCTTCGCGCCAGCAATGCTGCCCAGGATCGTGGGTAGCATCAGCTTGAAGGCGGCGTAGCTGTTTAGGCCCATCATGAAGAGCAGGTTGTGGCAGGCCTCCTCCCGCGTGAAGCCGAGGCTCTCGGCCGTGTCGAGCGCCTTCGTCGCGGCGGCGAAGACGTAGTCGTAGAACGCCTTGTAGTCCTTTCTGACGAGGATGGAAGGCAGCGGCACGGAGTGAAGCAGCGGCTCCTCGATGATCCACGGAAGGCCGATAGTGAAGAGCGGGGAGAGCATCAGGAGCAGCCACTTGCCCGCGCTGGACGAAAGCTCGGGCGCCGGGCGCTCGCCGAAGAAGGCCTCGCCGAGGAACTGGAACGCGGAGACGTCGTTGAGCTTGTTGAAGTCCACCGGCCCACCGCCGCCGGCCGCGAGCTTCGAGTCGACGCCGTCGAGGAGCGAGGAGAAGTTGGAGCGGAACGCGGGGACGACGGCGTCCCTGCGCGAGTGCAGGAGCGTGAACATGAGTTGCTTCAGCTTGCCGTGGTTGGGCTCGAACGGGTCGAGGTAGGAGAGGATGCGGTATCCGCCGGTGATGGAGAGCGGCGGCACGTAGCCCACGAGCACGTCCTTCTTCTCCACCTTGGTGACGTCGAAGAGGGTGGGGAAGCTCTTGGCGTCCAGCAGCGCGACCACCTGCGGGTCGATGGTGAAGAAAGGGCCGCGAGGCACGTTGATGCAGAGCACGGTGGAGCCGTACTGCTCGATCCGGGACTCGAAGTACTTGTCCTGCCCTTGGCGGTAATAGAAGTCGTGGCGGTCGCGCAGGTTCCCGATCACAGGGAAACCGTAGCTCCCCGGCACGGCTCGCGGGGCGCCGCTGCCTGCCGAATGGCCGTTGGAGCTCGCCATGAACGACGACCCTTTGGTTCTAGCTAGGTCTTGGTCTACGTGCTCAGTTTCTTCTTCCCGATATACCACAAGGTTTCGTTGGACCAGCTGCGAGGTTTTCTTGTGTGTGGGGTGTGGTTCCAGCGTCGTCGGGCAGGGTAGATATATAGCCCGGCCAGCACATGTAGCAAGACGTACCATGTGATCCGGAGTAACGAACTGGTCGTCTGCACGCGCTGGCGTACCATGAAGATGGAGTCCAACATCCTCGTGCGACGACCGAACGGGTGCAGTGCAGGGACCAAGAAAACGAGGCGGCTACCGTGAATCCGCCCGGTCAAAAACGATCTCAGCGTAAGACGCAAGCCGCGACTTGCGAGCGCGCGCGATGCAACGGATGTAGAGTAGAAGACTTCAAATTGGTTTCTTAGGTTTCTGTTCATGTCGAAGGACCAGGTTGATTAGCGTACGTACGCAACTTCCGAGGAATCCATGGCCTCTCGTCAAGGGATAGATACTACTTGTCGTTTTTTTCTAGCTCAATCAATACCTTGAACACACAAATATATTATATATATGCACGTTTTTCTTCCAGCCACAGACGAAAAGTCAGATTTACGTGCCATTGTTTTACTCTCTCTCTCTCTGTCCGACTATAGGTGTGGCCTTAGGCTGGAAGAAAAAATCCCAAAAAATTGACGTTTTAGGTCACCCATACCAAAGAGCATATATATCTCCTCTATCTCAGGGGTGTGGAGGTCTTTTACCCACGAAGCTAATTATTTGTCATTTTGAATCATCAAGCGACGGATAGAAGTGGGACGGAGGGAGTAACCAGCCTCGCGCGCACCGGCGGACCCACCGTCCCACCTGCCCGGGCTCCTTGCTCACAGCCAACGCCGTCGACGCTTAGCACTTGCCCAACGCCGTTGACCAACGGCATCGATCCAGTTGCCTGCTCTGCTCAGCGGCAACCACGTACAAAATAAAAGACTCCAACAAATCAAACAAATCTCAAGGACACTGTACTACTAAACGAATGGCTAATAGGAACCGGAAGCTCGTCAAACTTGTAACCGAATGAATCTATGCTTTTGATTTTTACTGAATTCATGAACTTGATTGACAAGTTTGATTATCAGTTCATCAATGGACCAGTCACTAGAGCCCTTGATATTTATGATTTGTTTATCAATGGTCAGATTGTTTGACGAATGAGGCGTTTCTTGATTGGCAAAAGGAAACATCAACTTCATGAACCTCAAATTGAAATAAGACACTGGAAGTACAAGATCATGTATAGAGACCCAAGAAATACCACATAATCTAGAGACATAACCAAATTTAGAGCAATGGTTAGAATTGGCATTATTAGTGCCAGTGTCAACAGAAATAGTTCAAAGATCCTTCTCAGCTATGAAAATTCTAAAGACTGAATTACATAACATGATCACCAATGATTGGTTCAATAACTTGATGGTTCGCGACAAGATCTTCATTTTCTTAACATACTGAATAATTATAGTTTCAAAACTATTGTGTTTATCATCTATGTTTATGTTAGTGATTAATATGATTCTATGAATATGTTAGCACTTAAGATATTCGCCCAGGCTCCACAAAGTTCCTAGGTCCGCCACTGCTCGTCGCGCGGGTCGCTTTTCAAGTGAGATGCCACTTGTTTCTTCGATCAATAACTCAAACACACGTACACATATAGATGTTTTATAAACCAAGGACCGGAAAGTCTTGCAGCAGAATTCCTGTCCAAGCCGTCAGCACGGGGTGGCCGGAAAATGATTGATGGGCAGCGCCCATCGCCTCCCCCTAATGAACCACGTATCTAAATTACAATAATTTTAAAACAGATAGAGTATATCATATACTCCCTCCGTATTTAAATTGAAGTCGCCGTTGATTTCTAACATCAACTTTGACAATTTGTTTTATTTTAAAATTTTGATAAATATCATATATTTTATTATAATTTGATTTATCATTAGAGTTATTTGAATCATAACTCAATTTTACACATTTAACTAATTTTTTGAATGAAATGAATGCTCAAAATTGATGTTAGAAGTCAACTGCAACATCAATTTAAGAACGGAGAGAGCACCATAATGTTCTTTCTCCACAGGGCTTAGCTGGTGAGCGATTCCAGAACAAGACAGCGAGTGAGTGCAGACATGGCAAAGGTATGACTACAAGATTACAGAGCTAGCTACTTGGATAAGGTTAATTCTGGGTCGTACCACCGTTTTAGGAGCGTAGTTTTGGGTTCAGACTGGTGCATTGTCCTGCATGTTTATGCTTTTAGGAGCGTAGTTTTGGGTTCAGACTGGTGCATTGTCCTGCATGTTTATGCTCTAGTTCGTTTGCGACCACAACCGGAAATGTCTACTTGGATGAACCTCACAGCAACCAAATGCTTGTACCAGATAGTTCAAGAAAACTCCAACTCATGATCGAGGAAATCACTAGCGTTAAAGAAAATATATTATAGTATGGTATACAACCTTAGTTTTCAATAGGAGATATATTTTTAAGGTTGTATGATATATTTCATTTAACAAACAAATATATATATACACATAAGAACGAACCATTGGAAATACTTTTGTGGAACATCGCTATGCGAATGCAAAATAGGACCAAAAAGTTAGCTCCGACACTCGCCCGGTGTAACAGGGAATCATGATCCAGTGGACAAGGCTATGTATTTTTGAATTACTCGTGGGCAAAGCTAAATGCTGCGGGCCAAAACAGTACTAGTACAAGCATAGTAATTTGTACTAACGTCTGACGAATTTTAGTCTACATGCCCTTCAGCATATCTTAATAGACATTAGATCTAATTTAGTATAAGCAAGCAACACCCTGCTCGTGCACTCAGAATGCTTGGACCTTTTGGCCTTCAGCCGCTGCACACAACTCAATTTGCTTGAAAATATATGTTGGTGATGAATATATTGAAAACAGTGTACTATATACATGACCTTTTTATTTCTACATTTACACAAAAAAAATTATATGATGAATGGTTAAACGCTGATGTTTTAAAATTCAGAAGCAAAACTTATTTTGGGATTAAGAGGAGTATCACAAAAGATGATCATCACTGCAGCCAATAAAAAGTTTCAAGTTGAATCCAGATAACATCCACTTAACATTATCACTACTCTCTATTCTAAGTTAGAGAAGATCCATGGGCAAATTAAAATCCAAAATGACAACTCGGGTAATTCTTATTGGCTATGCTCAACTGATTGTTGTCGCAAGTTGAATCCAGATAACGGCCACTTAACGTTATCAATATTTGCTATTCCAAGTTAGTGAAGACAAAAGGGTAAAATAAAGTCCAAAATGATTGACCTGAGAGATTGCTTTCTATTGGTTATACTCAAATGGCAATTGTGAACATTGAATTATGACTGATGAATTAAGTCAAGGTGCAAAAATCTCAACTTGTAGGAGCAAGTTGTGAGGTGACAACTTGAGGTACAAGCTCTTGGCATAAATAAATACCAAAAAGAAAGAGATGGGAGATAGAGTACATGAGAAATCATTATGCCAACTTGAACAAGTTTTGCATATGAATGTACTGTACATACATATCGGAATCGACTATAAAGAATATAAACAAGTTTTTCGCGAAACTACGAACACGCAGTCTTGTACCAGAGGATTTTACGGAGTCCGAGTACACACAGACATGATTTTGTTTGACATATTGATTTTAAGCTAAGCTTCGTTTTTTCACAACTCCCCCCCACCCGTCCAGTCCAAACAGTATCAGACGCCTTTTTTGTAGTACATGGGGCAGATCTCCACAAGGAATTTTATAAAAGGATAGGCAGGATAAGGAGGCAATTTTCTTTAGATATATATGGTCACCAAAATTTTAATTTAATCCATAAATAAATTGTGAACAATAATCATATGACGTATTAATCTAAATAGGTCTACGTAAGATTTATGAGTCTAATCTTACAAATAAGATGTCTAAAACCCCATTTGGAACGACAGATTTTTCTCCCTTTCATGTGTTTTTCCTGTAAAATTCCTACATAATTGAAATTCCTAAGTGATAGGGCGGTACTCCATTTAGGCCCTGTTTGGAATGGAGAAAAATTTCATTTTCCTATATTTTTTCTATGAAATTGAATTGATTAATCCTTTAAAATTCCTTTGAGATTCCTATGAAATTCCTGCATTCCAAATGGGGCCTTAATGGGCCACATTGAAGAATGTGCAGTGCATATTAAACACCCATAGAGTTTTATTTTTAGCTATATTGTGACTCCACATTGAATTATGATTGATGGAGTCAATGTGAATGAGTTTTCATGGACTTCGTAGTTTTTATATCATAACTTTATAAAAGATTTCAGCACCACCGCTGCTATTGAATGAGTTAAAGAAATTTGTCGACTAGAGGTCAACACAAGAGAAGTCTTTTATGCTTTAAATGACATGCTTACACATGTACCATTGCTCTACCTTCCTGGTTTTATTAACTTTTTTTAGCTTGAATGTCATGCTACTGAAATTAAAATTGGTGTTCTGTTAATCAATGGTAAACCTATTTTGTACTTTAGTGAATAATTCAATGGCCTAGTTCTTAACTAATTTACATATAATAAGAAATTATATGCTTTTATGCAAGGACACAATATTTATGCCAAAAGAGTTATTATTCATTTCAACATGAATGTCGCGCACCCCGTTTCCGAGATGCACTGTGATACACGTATCAGTCCCTGGATCAATAGCTGATACGCACAACACAACAAAATGTATATCGAAAGCATACTTCGATAGAAAAAACTAACCTGAGATAGGACTTTTAGTGGTCACACCATGAAGATCTCTACGACCCTACCCCGGTTGACCAACTAAAAGCAGAGCAGGCAGCGAAACACCAGGGCCCAAATCCACAAGCAGACTTGGGAAGCAGAACGAAACTAGCGCAACATCTACGCAATCCTCACTGTCTAAAACCACAAATGCAGGCGGGTGAGTACATAAGGTACTCAGCAAGCTCAAACACTAAGCAAAGGTATAAATATAGATGCACATTGGTTGTAGCAAGGATGAGGCAGCAAGGTCCATGTTGTAAAAAGCCAGTTTTATGCAAGGTTCACTACAGAAGATTTCAAAAGGGAGTGAAAGCATTTATTATCCATATTTTAATAAGTTGGACCTGTGGGAGTACAAACCGTTCCCACCAGCTCCCTAATTTTTAACTGGAAGGGCCTCCACTCTCCCCTCCAGACACTTTCCAAAGCACGGGTAGCTACACCCACTCACACTTCAAGGCAGTATAGAAAATCTAATCGTAGGGCGCCCGAACAGTAGCATGTCAATACCGTGACAACGGCCTATCCGGAAGGATTTTTAACTCTGCAGAGGTTGTACACTGTACCCACAGGTTATGCTACTCCTGATCATTAGAGTTGCATAACGCTTATTCCACATCTACGCAGTTTTCCACAGATTCCACGCAAGGTGCAAACAGGGGCCATCCCTCGGGGTTTTCCAGGCCGTCAATGACGCGTCGGTACATTCCCAGAGCCGGGTCGTGAATATCCACCACATTCACGCCTTTTCCTGGTCCCCTCCAATCCCCGGGGATTACCAAACCAAGGGCTATATCCGCGGGCTTACGCTCCCGTGACGCGGGTAATTACCGTTTAAGGCCAGGCAGCGAGTTATCTCACGCCCTTCTCCTGTTCCCTTGTGTCTTCACTACCAACCCCCCAGTGGTTCGATGTGGAAAGAATACGTAGAGGGAATAAGTCCTGCCCAAAATGTACAGGTTCTGTGGTTGCACGAGAATTATCAAGTCGAGGGCTAACGAACCGGTCCTTATATGGCAGGGGTGGCGGTCTCGTCCACGGCAGGTGGACCACAGCGAAGCCTACACACCTATCACCATCACCTCAGGTGAGCTCCACCCCACGGCCAGAAACATCCCCTCTTCACCTAGCACCAGTTGTTCTAATCCCGCCCTCTTTTATTTGTACTCACACCACCAAACTCTTTCAACTCATTTTGCCAATTAATGGTATATGGTGCGGCGGTGCGGAGCACCATAAATGGGGTCTTAAGCAGATCTAGTACAAAGTAATATATGTTCCGTAAAATTATCTAGGAACGGAATCCCTATGGCTATCAAGGACACTTCGTCAATGGTTTTCAAGGAAGGTATTCATATCTATACAGCAAGTTACTGACATAAATATAAATACCTAGGAACAAGTAGGATCATTACTAACACAATGTTTCAAACCAAAATATTATGCATAGCAAAATAAATAGGCACTATAGGAGCATTAGCAAAATATAGGTTCCAATATGAGGTTAGAGCTTGCCTGCAAATTCTTTAATCTTCAAGCTTGAGGTTGGAGGCTTCTTCTTCGAGATCTTAATCTTCAATCTCTGGCTTC
>BCLF01000085.1:706001-724839 GCA_001602275.1 Zoysia japonica | reverse complement strand
CCCAGCAGGCCGCCCAGCGGCCACGCCCGTCGCGCTGGCCCCCAGGCCTTTTGGGCTGCACGGCTGGGCCGGCCGCCTCACGCGTGCACTGGCGGGTGGGTCCTTGGCCCACCCGGCAGCTACACGCTGCCTGCGCACCGGCTGACCAGTGGGTCCAGGACCACTTGTCAGCCACACCACAAAAACTGCTTGGCGCACCACACTATTGCACACAAATTTATCCCTAAGCCATTTTACCTCCAAAAAAATTTCCAAATATCCCAGAAAATTCTCACTTTGCAAATACACCCCTGCACAATAAAGGCCTACCTAGCAAAGACCCTTTTAATTACCACAAATTTCACATTAGCCCTCCGATTTTTGGAAAATTACAAAAAGGCCCTCACACATTGTTTTTATCACATTTTCCAAATACCACCTTCGTCCACCCGGATGTTTGCACCATTAGAACCATGATCCCAAGCCCTATCTTCTAGAGCCACCCATCGCTCTGAGATCTTCTATTTGTCCTAATTTTATTTGATTCTTTTAATTGGTCACTTTTCCTCCGTAGTTATGTTTTCTCATTTTCTCGTATAGACAACAAAGCGCTCGGAGACGAGGAGGCCGACGACCCGGAGTACGAGGAGGAGTTTGAGGACATCTTCGAAGGCAAGTCCTAATCTTTTGACTATGTTGCTCCTAGAATTTTGCTATGCACCTATAGGGCCCTTATGCTTACATGTCTATAAATGTGTATATTCAAATCAGTGTAGATAATATCCTATTTGCTATTAGTGTATTTATAGTTATGTTAGCTACTTGCTTTCATTAATTATAAGTACTACCTTGTTACCAAGTTGATCACCGTACCTTGTTAAACTATAGGGACTCCGTCATTAAATACTTTTAATGTTCGAAAAGTTACTTTGAATTAGAATGCTTAGAAACACTTATGTGGAGCTACGCTTCACCTTATCATATACTCATCATTTATCAAACGAGTTAAATAGAGTGTGGTGGCATGAGTTAAATCAAATGGGTTTGGGTGATAGTGCAACTTGGTGCTTGGTGCTTAGGTGATGGGAAGGGATATTGTTTTTGATCTTGGGGCGGGCTCCTAGTGATATGTGTTGTGATGGGTGTTAGGTTTCGGACTTGTCCATCTGTCGTGGACGATCGCCGCCCTTGCCATATAAGGACCGGTTCATCGGACATCAACGTAGTGATTTTCGTGCAACCACAGAACCTGTTTGGACGGGACTCACTCCACCCCTTTGGTTATCCGCATTGACACCTAAGGCGGTCGAGAGACATAAGCCACAGGAGCAGACGTAAGATACTCACGGTCCGATCTTCGATTACAGCAATAGCCCGCGCCATGGAATCGTATTGCCCACCGGTATAGCCCTCTGGTTTTGTAATAAACCCGCCTATGTGCGGGGTCCAGGGAGCGGACGTGGATGTCTTAAACCCACGGTCTGGCTACAAGAATGTGCTATCGCGTCATCGGGCTACCCCGAGAGATGACCCCTGTATGCATCTTGAGGTGGACATTGTGGATACTTAGCATGCGTTGCAGTGAACGTTATGCGACTCTGTTGATCAAGAGAAGTATAGCCTGTGGGTATAGTGTGCAACCTCTGCAGAGTGTATTAATCTATCTGGAATGGTCGTTGTCATGGTATTGACACACTATAGCTTGAGCTCACTTTGATTAGTCTTAGTTCTCTCCTTGATGGCGTGTGTGGGTGTAGGTGCACGTGCTTTGAAAAGTGTCTGGTGGGGATAGTGGAGGGCTATCCAGCTAAAAATTGGGAACTGGCGGGAAGGGTGACTTCTTCCCCAGGTCCAACTCCTAAAATACTGGTAGAATAGGAACACTTGTCTTTCTACTTTAAAAATATGTCTGTAGAAAAGCCCACATAAATTTTGCTTTAGCTAAAGAAAACCATAGCCTTTCTTTATTGGCCTTGTATGCATGAATACAGCCTTGTTCGGGATAGGACTTGCTGAGTACATTTCGTACTCACCCTTGCTGATGAAGTTCAGATGAAGAAGAAGATTGTGCCGCGCTAGATGGCGATGAGTAGGACTCGTACTTCGCGTAAGTGTTCTTGTGGCTTTTGCTTAATGCCTTTCCTTTTATGTAATTATTGTACGAGGATGTCCTGTACTCCTCACTGGTTTGTAAGCTAAGACTTGCTTGTATAACTCTATCTGAGACAATATATGTAATAATAATGGTGTGAGCTTTGTATCCACAATGTACGTGCGTCCCAACTACTGATCTAGGGATTGGTACAGGATTCACGAGTTATCCCAGAAATGGGGTACGACACATAGTGGATCAATTATCTAAAACAACACATTTTATAACATGTAGTGAGAATGATGATGTCTCATAATCTTGATCTTTACTTCAGAAACATTATCCCCTTCATATGATATGCCCCGCAGATGAGGAAGCTGGACTTGGAGCTGACATGCCCCATCTGATTCAAGCCAGATCCGGCCACCTCTGCCTCAAGTTGTCGAGCCCCTCCGGATCTGGGCAGCTTCACACTCGTTTAAGGATCAAGGATACCAAGATGGGAGTTGAATACATGTGTTTCTATGTAACTCAAATTTCACTACAAATTAGAGCTAAGTGACTTGATCACGACGAGAATAAAGTAAGCAATTCTAGTAGGCCAAGATCTCTATTAGGCTAGTGATCAAAGATAAAGCAAGCAAGCAACACTACAAGAAAAATATTTTTTAGTTACCAAGGTATTTGGTCACTATATGTGTAATATTAGTCACTATAACTATTTTGTCACTAAAAACCTTGGTCGCATTTTAGTCACTACAACTTTGTCACTATATGAATATAGTAACCAAAAATTGGACATATTGGTCACAAAAACTAAATAGCAACTAAAGAATCCTTGGTAATAAAATGAAGTTATCGACCAATGAGCATATACCTTGGTCACTAAAAATGTATATCTACAATAAAAACTAAATCTTGGTCACTATTTGTCAATTTTTAGTAACCAAATTACTTGGTCACTAAAACTTGGTGACTAAAGATTCATTTTCTTGTTGTGCAACACTAGCAGAATAGCTACCAAGAGGATTCAAAAAAACAATCTATCACATTACTCAATAAAGTAAATGTAGAATGTAAAGAGAAGTGTGAAGAGAAACTTCGGCAATTTTTTCTAAGGTCTCAAAAGATTGGCGCCTTCACCTAATTCTCGTTGGACCACTCCCATCGGAGACTTAGTCCCTCCCGCCATTCCTAGAACGGTGCTCTCTAGGGTATGCTTTACTCCCGGAGTAAAGTCACCGGCGATCTCGGTTGCAGCAAATAATACCCACTCGCAAGATCAAACCTCCAAGGCTTAGGGGCTCTCTCTTGGTGTACCTTTCAAACAGGGGATTCGAAACCGTGTACACACTTATCATCGTCTTGCACAATCGCCCTGGAAACTGAACACCAACTCCTATCTGGTCTAAACTGCCAACTAAGAGTAATAGTACAAGATCACTCTCAAAGCCTAACAAGCTATAGGATTGTATAAATGCTCCTAATTACTCTCCTACTAGCACAAAAAAGCTCCAATCTTGTGGGGTACTCTTTCCTTGGTGTCCCTTAGCCCCTCAAAAAATTTCTCTAGCAGTTAAAATCCCAGACACACTTCTCAACATTCCTCTCCACGGTTTACATAGGCTACCAACGCAGAAACAACCGTTGCAACGTGTAATTATAAAGTTGTCTACTTTTACTAGTCACCGGACTGTTTGGTGACTCTTCATACCGAACTGTCCGATGTAACACCAAACTCTCTGGTGACTCCATCCACTACAAGAAATCCTTTAATTCGTGACAAATTCTAGGTGATGGTTATAGAAAACATCATAATAAGGTACGATCTGGGACGATTTGCAAATGAAAAACAACCTCTTTAGAATCCATTCCATATAACGCCGGACTACACAGTGCATACGTTCACCGGACTATCTAGTGACTCTCTCTTTTGAATTCAAAGAGATATCTTCTCTGAACTTTCATCTCTGCGGATATATACCAGAATGTCTGGTCACTTACCACACTGGACTATTTAGTGACTCTTTACATCCAGAAAACATCCTCTTTGGATTTTGATCTCCTAGCTCACCAAACTATCTTGTGACTGCTTCTCAAGCTGAAACTTAAGTCCTCGACTTCAACTTCATCCAACATGCTTCCTCTACCATCTTAAGTGATTTTTGAGGTTCTTAAGAGCACTCATACCTCCTAACAGTTGTATGACCCAACAGAAAATGACTTGACTCCCCTTAATAGTACAAACATTTCTATAAACTCTCTAGCTAGTCTTTAACCTTTGTCCATCTTCACCTAATACTACTCTCAGGATGGTCCATATTATCCATCGAAGAAGTACAGCATGTTAATGTAGAAAGTGCAGAGGTGGCACTTACAACCGCATAGGTTACCTATAGTTTCCATTCAATCACCAAAATCAATTCATACCTTTTAGGAGACTTTAAAGGTCATGAAGCTAACACTTCAAAGTCGTCGAACCTCATTCGCCGCTGTCCAAATCAAGTACTCAATACAACCAGGCCGAGGAGTCTCAATACAACCAGGCTGAGGAGTCCCAGCGTTGCCTCTCTCTCCGACCTGCTCATCATTGGCTGAGGGGCGGCTATCCTTAGGGATGGAAGGGGATCATTCGTGTGTGTTGCAATTATTCTAGCATGTAGACTCACAGTTGGAGCAAGCAATCAAGCAGCCGGCTGCCCGACGCTAGAGCCAAGTACCCCCTCATCACAAAAGTCTCTGCAGGAAAGGCATTGTTTATGCCTCCTCTGCAATCAGATGCTGTCTCACTCAGGGGCTCGTTGAGGTCTAGCAGCTCCACAGTTCACTCCCGTAGCATGAAGAATCAACCCCATCAAAGTCAGCCTCCTCATCAAGCAGTGAAAACATCCTCTTCACGTCCTTGCAGTCAGAGCGAAGCCTCGCCTTCAAAAGATGGACTCAAGCACTACTACAAAACGAGGCTACGGTGTCACTCAAAAAATTATAACAATGTCGGCCGAACGTAACAGCCGACACTAACAAGTCCCGCTGACCCCCAACGTTACGACCCAACACTATTGTGACCGCAACAGTGTCAGACCCAAGTGACATCATCCTACAAAACGACACTAATGGCTGACATTACTCAATAGTGTCGGTACCAGTAGACGTCACGAGCAACCGATACTACAGAACACGACACAGTTTCAGTTATTGTTTACTTCATCCATATCTCACACTAGGAAGGAACACTATAGTACAGGACAAACATAATCTAACAAAAACCGACACTGATAATTAACCTATCCGTGTCGGTCGTGCCGATGTCAAGAATAACCGAAACTAGTATCTTTTAGCGGTGTCAGTTTTTGGTGCCGTAGGTCAAGACGACACAGCTATCTCATATATTGTATATAATAAAAAAAGGAAAAAAGTACAACAATATATCCAGACTGCACATTGTTGGCTGTGCAATGTACATTCTGGACATACAGTTTACACGATCCCTCGACACAGACAGAATGTCAGATCTTATAAATAGGTCGACACTTGCAAGAATAGGCGAGGTGAGACAAAAGTACAATGAGCAATAGTGTCGATCAAGTATGACGTCAGCAGAAACCGATATAAACATTACCATTGTACTACCTCTGTTCCAAAATACTCCCTCTCTTCCAAAATATTTATTAAATTAAAGAACCTGTCCATATACATGTACTCTCTTTTTATATTTAACTTGCCGTAAAATTTTTTATAAAATTACAGAACCTGCAAGACTTTTATAATATTTAACTTTTACTATTATTGTTTATAAAATGACAGAATATCTAATATAATTTTATGTAACTTATTTCTATTATATAATCAAAAAAGAAGAATGTTCAACGATTTGTCCAGGTTCGCACTGGAGATTACGCAGGTTATGCGCAAGCTCAAGTGCCAACCTGCCATACAGTTTACACGCTTCCACATCTACATACAGACAACCAGAGCTTATAAGTTGGTAGATACTACCAAGTACGGTCGAGGTGTGACTAAAGTTACGTCAAGTAATAGTATCGGGCGGTATGACGTTAGCGGAAACCGATATTACAATGAGTTATAGTGTCGCTTCTGTATGACGTCAACAGAAACCGATATTACGACGACCAATAGTGTCGATCACGTATTACATCAGCAAAAACGATATTAAAATGACAAACCGACTATGCAGCCGAGATTACACTTTTAACTTCTACTAATAATATTTATAAATTTACATAACTTGTAAACATAATATAGTGTCCCAGTCCTCCATGTCGAAGTCCTCTTCCTCCTCCTCCTCCTCCTAAACAGCTGCATTGGCCACCTCGGTGGAGAAGTGCCATATGGTCGCCTTTGCCTCCCTGGTCGCCGTCGTGATGGGATGCCAGCTGAACTAGGGTGTCGAAGGGGAAGTCAGACTGACATACCTTTACCGCAGACAGTATGCAGTCCACAACTGTCTGCACCAGGTCACGGCGCTCCGACTCTATCTTCTCAGGGAGCCGACTCAGCATCCCTTCCAGAGGAGCCATGGCGTGGAGGAAGTGGGTAGGAGACCCCCCATGGCCAAAAGGGAGCACCAGACAACCCAGCTTTAGATTCATCACAGCACCGTTCATCTTATTGAAGATGTCCGATGCCATATCGATTTGAAGCCGAAGAGACACCCGCATATCGTCAAGATCTTGACGAGGCTTGACGAGTCGTGCCTCCGACTCCTGAAGTTGCCTTTCAAGCTCCTGCACTCTCTGGGACGTCATTGGAGATGAAGATGGTTCGAAAGAGATGAGATGGAGAACACGAGAATGAAGATGGTTTGAAAGATGGTTGCAGACCCTTTTATAGCCCTTGGGGTGACGGTCCAGTTTCCACTGAGCGATTCACCTTCCGACGCTCCAGTTTCCACTGAGCGACGGTCCAGTTGGATCCTTCTAGTGGGACCGAGAGTTTTGACGGTCAATATGGTGTGACAGTCAATGTGGACACTAATACTGTCGGTCAAGTATGACGTCAGCATAAACTGAAATTACAATGAACAATAGTGTCGTTCAAGTATGACGTCAGTGGAAGCTGACATTACAATTAGCAATAGTGTCGGTCAATTATGATGTCAGCAGAAACAGACATTAACGTAACTTACTTCTATTTTTCTTTAAAATGAACTGGAACATGTTTGGCATTGAAAAGCGAACCAAACAACATTGACACAATTTCATAATTCAAACAAAAATAAGAGTCTGAAACACAATACATTTCTCACATTCTCGTACTTTAACAGGTTTTCCACCAATAGTCCTACCATATAACCAACTAAAGCAGTGATGACACAAACTCCATCAGCTAGTACTCCTGCCTTCATCTTTGTGCTCAACTTCTCGATCACATGTTTCAACTCAGTTAATTCACAAGTGATTTGCGTAATTTCAGGCTTCAAATTTGCTAATTTCACAGACGTATCAATTGCATCCTTCTGTTCTTCCTCTGATGGATTCTGAACATATTGGGGCACATTTGCAGCCAACCATCTCCTGTAGTCCTTTTCCCACTTATAGAAACCGCACCTCATTGGATCATTCTACAATGAGATTCAAAGCATTCTAAAGAACGGGTGCATTAAAGCAAGTCAAATCAGAGTAGAATTGAACCCTCACCTGTTGATTCTCCTCGCATTTGATGAAGAATTCACCATACGTGTTGGCCTTCTTGCTCTGCAGCCTAATGACCCGCTTTCCACACTTTGGACAATCGACCAGGGGGAGTTGCCGCACATCCAAGCTGGTCACCAGGCTCTGAGATGTCGCAGCCTTCACCGAGCTAGATGAAACCCTATGCTCTGACATAGATTAGAGGGAAGACGCCAGGGACATGGTCCCACGCCACTTGCCCTAAATGTCGATCCAAGCTAGATGCAATGGGGGAACGAGGATAACCAGGAGAGCGAGCGAGATTCGAGCAATGGGGAACGAAGATGACCAGGAGAGCGAGCGAGAATGGAGAGGATGCCAGCGCGCGGGGATAGAAGAAGAAAGGGAAAGGGAAATTTTGGTACAAACAAAAATTAGCAATAGTGTCGGTCATGTATGACATCAGCGAAAACCGACATTACAAATAGCAATTAGTGTTGGTCATGTATGGCGTCAGCGGAAACCGACATTAAAAATAGCAATAGTGTCGGTCGAATATATTGACGTCATCTTTGAGGGACATTACATTAGTGAGTACTACCAATTAACATATCCCAGAATCTTCGATGAACAGTAATGACATTTTACAAAATCTTTCCAAATACAGGTCTTCAAGAGGGTTGACAGAGCCTAGAACAGCAAGGGCCACGACTACCTGCTGCTAAACGGCGGTGACATTCTCGGAGGCCGGTGGTGCCTATCACACATCTGGCTCAGGCCACGCCTGGAAGGAAACGCAGAAATTAAGTATAAGACGTAGACTAAATGAGTAGAAATGTCATGATGCCAGTAATGCAAGGGCGAGTGAAGCTAGATCTGGACATTGTTGATAAGCGTCCGCATGCTCTTCACTTTGCGTCGGCCACCGCAAAGGTGAAGAGTATGCAGATGCTTATCAACAACGTCCAGATCTAGCATGCGTCGCCCTTGCACTTCTGGTATCATGATATTTCTATTCTTCTAGCCTACATCTTGTACTTATCTTTGCATTCCCTTTCGGGCGTCCGAGCCAGACGAGTGACAGGTATCGGCCTCCGAGAATGTCGCTGCCGTTGAGCAGCAGATACACGCGGCCCATGCCATTCCAGGCTCTGTCAACCCTGTTGACAGAGATTACAGGACACCAAACTTGAGAATGAGTCCTAAACTCACTGCCATAAACTTTAATCCATAAACCCTAATAACTTGATCTCACAAACCTACATCAAATGAGAATAACAGATCCGGTAAAAAATGATGTTGCAAATAGATTTGACAAACAAAATACAGAATTTGTATATGCTCACCAGGCTACCCATGCGCGACTGGGCATCATAAGTAACAACCGAAGAAGGACCATGCGCGTGGTGTGACAGGAGGAGTAGCGGCGTGACAGAAGGGGCAGCGCGCGGCCGGCTGAGGGGCGACGGTGTGCTGACGGTTGAGAAGCAAGGGGCGGGATACATATATATATAGGCGAAAATAACTAGGGGTTAGTTAGTAGTGTCGGTCGGCTTGACATCACCAATAACAGACATTTCCAGGGCAACAGTGTCGGTGAGTTACAACCATAGTGTCGGTAGCTGCCTTACTGAAATTACAACATCACTCATTAAACATAACTTCAAACATTTCAATGTTTTTAAGCACGAAAAGTTCCATTATTTTGTACAATGTTTTCTAGTAGATGATAAGCATTCTTATTTCATTTTAGAACGTATTTTTTTATAAATTTGTAATCACTTTCAACCTACATTCAACATTTTCTTGTACTCATAACGTATAGTGCCATATGATTGGTAACCTATAGTTCTATTTGAACTAAAAATTTCATGAAAAGAATCAAAAAAATTCAAACAGAAATTTGACAGGTTACTTACATAATGCAATTTAGTAAAATCAAATTGTAGATCAAAATTCATTATATACGTCGAGAAAAAAAATTAAAAAAATTGTTAAACTTGTTAACAGTGTCGACCACGCTGAAACCAGCAGCGGCCGATTTGCAAAGACAACAGTGTGGGTCTTTTAGTTTTGTAGTTTCGGTTGGCTTTGACCGAAATTACAACTTCACTCAGCAAGCATAACTTAAATTATTTCAAACTTTTTTACGCACCAAATGTTCCATTATCTTGTACAATGTTTTTAGGTGATAAGTATTACTATTTCATTATTAGAACTTTTTTTATAAATTTTGTAATCACTTTCGACCTACATTCAACATTTTTTTGTACTCATAATGTATAGTGCCATATGATTGGTAACCTATAGTTCCATTTAAACTAAAAATTTTATGAAAAGACTCAAAAATTTTCAAACAGAAATTTGACAGGTTACTTACACAATGCAATTTAGTAAAATCAAATTGTAGATCAAAATTCACTATATACGTCAAGAAAAAACATTAAAAAAATTGTTAAACTTGTTAACAGTGTCAGGCACACTGAAATCAACAGCGACCGACATTGCAAAGACAACCGTGTCGGTCTTTTAGTTTTGTAGTTTCGGTTGGCTTGATAGGTTACTTACACAATTCAATTTAGTAAAATCAAATTATAGATCAAAATTCATTATATACGCCGAGAAATAAAACAGTAAAGAAATTATTAATCTTATTAGCAGTTTTTGTAGTGTCGGTTACCGTGACGTCATGGTGTTCGACATTGTTACTCTTACTATATAAGCAGGCCTTGTCACTTCGTTCCACACTAAACCTGGTGGCTTTTTCATTTCCCGCGCGACGCCGTTACGTTGCCGAAACTTTTCGCGAACCCTAAACCCGTCGCCGCCGCTGCTCCCGTCGCTGCTACTCCGGCATCGGTCGCGGCTAGTCGATCGTCCTCCTTGGCTCCGGCACCGGTCACGGCTGTGCGTCGTCCTCCGACCTTCGGCTGCACGTTCACCTCTGACCTCGGCGCCCACCGCGTTTTCTGCTACAGCTCCGGTCTCCCGGCCGTCGTCTCCTCTACCCTTCACCCACTCCGGAACCCTAATATAAGTACCCGCACCCATTCTTTCTCGGTAAGCCGCCTCCCGTCCCCCATTTTGGTAATCTGTAAACTGTAAGTCGCATCCCCTCCCACCATTGTTCCTCTCAATTCTTGTGGCTTCGAAATGCTATATGACATTTTTTATGTATAAATATATTATTTTTTAGTTTATGGATACATTGTAAGACCTTTGGCAAAAAGGTAAAATTGCTGATTCATATGTGTCGAATCCTGTGAAATTCCTGTGCGAATAACAATATCAGTTTGATGACATCAGCGACCGACGCTGTTACTGTATAGTGTCGGTATTGCTGACATCATATTTGACTGACACTACTATGATCGACTCTAATATATATGGCACCTGTACCCTCTTCTTTTCAATATCCATTCAGATACAATAATATATATTTTTCTATTTTTTAGTACACAATCTCTACAATGGAGGAAGTTGGTGCATCGACACTTGTCGCTTCTTCTCTCAAAAGCTTAAGTAGCTCATCTTTTGATGGACCTTCCCCTCCCTATCCTCCGTGCGCAAAAAGGCAGCGCCTATCGTAAGAAGACCCCGATTACAATCCAACCGATGAAGTATTTGATAATCAAATTAACACGGTTCATTTTAACTCAAACGGAAATGCCTTATATAACTCTTATCTTTCATAGCATATTCCCGCTCAAAACACTAGACGACTTAATTTCACTAATGAAGAAGAAGCGACACTGTCGACTGAGGACACAACCGCCCCCACATCATCCACTTCACACAAGACACGAAAGGGTGGTTCCAGGAAAGCCAACAAGCTACATGCTAGAATTTTTGCTGTAGAAGCTGTCGACCAATGTGGTGCGCCTATGGAGCCAAAAGAAATCAACGCAAAATAGCGTAATAATTGTGGTGTCTTAGTAAGAGAAAAAGTTAAGATTACATTTCATGATTGGCGTAGTGTCTCGAAAGAGAAAAGAATGAATTGTGGGACAACTTGTGCGCAAAGTACCTTTTCCTCACAGATTGCCTTGACCGTGCAAAAAAGGCTTCTCTCTACACAATGGGAAGATGTCTTCAGACATTTAGGATGAACCTTAATAAGGAATATGTTCGAAAGGGTCTGACACCATTCAACAAGTTCGGTTTCATCACACCTGATGATTGGAAAGCATTTGTTAAGAAGATGACATCTGAAAATACTTTAAAGAGCAGCAAGTCTTTGAAGGAACTGAGTAAAAAGAACAAGATGTGTCCTAATCTCGGTCCAGGTGGATATGCAGCTAAAATCAAAAAGTGGAGGCTAAAAGAACAACAAGATCGAGAAGCTGGGATACGGACCCACTAGAAGGATGCAGTGAACGCACTCGAAACTTGGTCTTGGGTCGATCCAAGTCAACTGATGACGGACAATTGATTCCTAAAAGCTCAGATATTAGTGAAGTTCTACAAAAAGCCAAAGAGCTAGCTGCAAAGGAGAAGGAAGGCACCATTAATCCAAAGAGGGAAAGAGACCAGCTTATTGTTGCCCTTGGAAACGAGGAACATTGAAGTTGTACATGAGCCGTCTCTTCAATGACTACGTGGAAATTAGGGTTCTCGGACGACGCGAGCAGCTACAAGAAGTGTGATCCACCCAACAAGGATGATGAACACGAGAAGTGGAAAGAAAACTTCTTCTAATTCCTCAAAGAAAATCCACATTTCGTCCAACCATTTGCTGTACCGGATGTCCGAACCAGTGTCAACGACAACATCGAGACTACTCCAACTACTGAAAACCTGCCAAGCAGCCATGGCTCCACGCCTGAACTGGCCACTAAGTACCCAGTGGATGATATAATCGAGAATACTTCTTGCTCATTGAATATGGCTCTTGGCAGGAAAAGAAGCATCAAGGTTGCAGAAGGCATTGCAATGCCTAGTCGTACATTTCATACTGTATCTATTCCACTAGATTGTGCCAAGGTGCAACTAATCAAGGTAGTAGATGACAAGTATCTTGATCTTGGTCTCGATTATCCTAATGAGGAAGAGGGGATTGACACTCTGGGAGATGCCGTTAATAATTTCGTCCTTTGGCACCGACAAGACATTGTTTTGCAATCTGCGGTTGAAACGACACCAATGTCTCGACCTACTCCAGCACTTTAACCTCGGTCTTCTCTAACACAAGAGAATGAAGATGCTGGTGCTGAGAGGCCTCTTATGAGCCCCCCTCCACCTCCTGAGAGACATGAGAATGAAGGTGATGGTGCTGAGAAGCCTATCATGGACCCCCTCCACCTCCCGAGATACATGAGGATGAGGCTGCTGCTGCTGAGGGGCCTCTCATGGCCCTCCTTCGCCTCCCGAGAGAAATGAGCATGAGGCGGCTGCTGCTAAGGGGCTTATCGTGGACCCCCCCCCCTCTGCCTCCGAGACACATGAGAACGAGGGTGTTTCTGAGAAGCCTATTGATGACCTCCCTTCGCCACAATCGATACGTGCTATGGACTCAACATCCAGCAAGAGTATAGGTCAATACCTTCTGTTAACTAGTATGTTAACCGCTAAAGTATAGAACACACATTAATGTTTTCTTTTACAGTTCAAACGTTTCTCAAGGTTATGAAAGAAACATACACCTCTGAGAAAAAGAAATTGGTGGAGCACGTGCCTCTGGTGCCTAAGGGTCTTCCTGAAGGATCTTGAGATCTTACAGAGGATGATTTTTCTAAGTTTGAACATGGCAGGCCACTATTACCGAGCCATATGTTCAATGAGAAGGACTGGATGATGCGTAGATTTCACGGGTGGTACTTAAAAGCATGTTCTAAAGGTGTTCAATGTATCCAAGCTAAGATTCCTGGGAAACTTTTTAGCACTGTGCCAATGGATCTAAATGTGCCATTTGAAGACATACATGCCCTCTATCGACTTCAGAAATTGGATGCCACTCTCATAACCATATGGTGCTTGTAAGTGTTTCGAACAATAATAACCTTATAATTAGTCAAACTATTAAGTAATACCATAATTGACTATATATTATTTCATGTTTTTAAAATGTGCTTTCACTGTGGTGCGGATAAGAAAGTCAAGTACCTTAACCCGACAGCAATAAGCCAATCAGCGATCAACGTCCCTATGGACCACCCTGACTTGAAGGGCAAGAGGAAGAATGACCAAAAGGCGTACCATAATTTGATGGTCGAAAATACTAGGAATGTTGTAGCAGCCTACATAGAGATAGGGCCATGTATAATTGGCGGGACAGGGAGTGCATCATAGCTTCTTATAACTTTGAGTGAGTATGCTTTCATCTATCACTTACTTAACCCTACTTTTGACTAATAAATTCAAACTCTAACATGATTAAGTATACTTTTGTTATAGCGATCATTGGATTGCTTTCATGATCTATTCAAAATTAGGGAAGGCTTGGGTATTTGACTCCCTTGATCGTGAGAGGAGCACCTACAATGATTTCTTGGAAATCTTTGATGCGTAATGATCTCTAATATCATTTTAATTCTTTAGCGATCTGATATTCATAACCATGACACAATATTTCTTATCGTGACAGCGCTTACCGGTTCAACATCAAGCTTGGAGAAAAATACCATACAAAACGGGAACAAAAATTACCGTACAAAACACATTTTTCGGTACTACTACACCATAATTCAATGATCTATATCACTATATTTTTGTCTATATCTTTAAGACTTCTAACATTTCCATTTTGTTCCCAAAGTGTGCAAAACAGGCTCTGACAGTGTGCATTGTGGCTGCTATGTGTGCAAATACATAGAAGCTGGCTCTAGAAAATACATGACATTGCCCAAAGAAGGTTATGTATGAAAAAATGTAAGTATTTGCGGTTTTAGTAATATTGTTATATGCATTTTCACACCGTATTGATATTTGCATTTTAGTAATTACTAATTATGTTTTTAATATTGGCAGCCAGACAAGCAGATGCAAATGCAAGGAAGCCAATATAATGAAGCCACACTCTATGACATTGCATCTCGGATGATCTGCTTCATGATGCATGAATTTATTCATCCAATGGGTAAATATTTTGACCCATTAGGTGATGTGGCAAGACATGAACTTTCTCATTGGTATGAGAAATATAACAATTCTGAACTAATTCGACAAAACTTTGAGGCTGGGCAGAAGAGAATTAACGAACAAGACCGAAGTCGACCGAGCAAATAAAATTTTAGTTGTTAGTTAAATGTGAAGTATGTATACTCATGTATATGTATAAATTAAGCTGCTGTATTGAATGAACTTGTGTACATATATGACTTTAAACATTCATTTTCTGAATACATTGTCTCTGTCAATATATTTTATTAATCTGTTATTTGCATTTAATTTGTATTATTCAGATGGCTTTTATTCAAATATATGTAAGTGTCGGTTATATGACGTCACAGAAATCGACACCCCTAATCCAAAAAGTAGTGTCGGACATCCAAAAAGTAGTGTCGGACACGTGATGTAATATGCAGAGCCTTCTTTGGACATCACAATGACGACAATAGCAAGATGTCGACATAAGTCTTATGATAGATCTTCACTTCTACGAAATGCTCACCTTACCCAAGGTAATGTGCTGAAAGACTTGAACATTGTTGGAAAGGATGGGAAGCTAGATCAAAACACCATCCAAGGGTATGCTGACTCCCTGAATGAGCTGATACCATCGGACCTCCATTCGTTAAGACAGTGATCATGCCTTATGGGAGATTGTCAGAGGTTTCTGCTTTAGATGTTGCCTTCATTGTTGTTGCATGCCTATAGGCTTTGTCGTCACGTTTAGCTCGTTGTTTCTTGTTATCTTTCTAGTTGTATCTCTAGTGTTGTGAGCATTGCTGTTTAGTTGTGTCTCTCTTTTAACCTGCTATTTACTTGTATTTACTCTTGCTTTAATTAATGAAATTGGCCCTATCCTGTGCCAGTTCCTTTTAAAAAATGTAAGAATACCACCTTCCTTTACCCCGCCCTGCCCTACCCCAGTCAAGCCATCTCCCTTTTGCCTTCTCTCACCACCTCCATTCGACTCGGGCAAGAAACCCACTGTCAAGGTTCAGAGGAAGCACGCGCCAGTGCGCAAGAAGCATAAGGATCTCCCTGGTTAAAAAACATGAGTCATAAAAACAATCAGAAAAACATCAAAAACATTTTCGTTCCTATTTCCAAAGAAAAAAAATGATTCAAAAACAAGTAGGAAAATATAATACTCAAAATGGGATGGGAATTTCCTAACGTTTCCATCCGTACATTCACGCAATCAAACACATTAACTATTGATGTTTTCAGAACCGTGTGACCGTTTTTGTATGATCCTCGAACGTTTTCCACTTGGATGTGTTTCAATCTTTCGACCAGCTTTCAGACACAGTTTTGCATGCAACCGACAATCAAAATGGCATGACATAATCTGTTAGCAAATTATTTCAGTGACAAGTTGAGTGTACCAAACATTTTCCAGATAGATTGTATATCAAAGCCTGTGGATGACTGAATTTTACAAAAAGTAGCTATTCACAAATTCTATTTACATGGGTGGTTAAACCTTTCGTTTGACAATGAAATCCAAGTTGCACATTTTCAGAGATATAAAAAAAATTGAAGTTATTCTACTTCAGCAATCAGCATTTGAATTTAAAAGGTAGAACATCTCATTTCGTGTTAACAGTATACCATCTTGATATCTCAAGTAGGCTTATTCTGGTCTGAGAGAATAATTTAATTTGCATTTTAACCATGTAAATGAACTGCAAAACTATAATTGTAGCAAAACCTCAAATCAGAGTCTAAATGATGCTTGCAATGAATGTAAGATCTAAAATTTACATGTACATTAGTCAGTCACGACTGACAAACCATAGCTCATTAGTTACACACCAAAATCTTTACCTGCAATTTCAATTTGATACAAACCCATAAGTCATCTTTTTGCAATAACATATGTCAATACAATACCAAGCTATCATAAGAAAAAATTCAGTCTGAGTTGGAGCCCTTTCACATAGTTTGGCTGAGCTGCTACAATTATACTCTCAGTACCAAAATAAATGTCTTTTTAAATTTTTAAACATCTTCCATTGACCATTTGTCTTATTCAAAAAATTTGTGAAAATATTAATTATTTTATTGTGAAATGATTCATTATTAAAAGTACTTTAAGCTTGATTTGTTTATTTTTGTATTTTTATAATTTTTTTGAATAATACGAATGATCAAACATCAATTTTAAAAAGTCAAAAACGTCACTTATTTTGAAACGAAGGGAGTAGATGAGAAATTTGTCTACAACCACGCTTGTGCCACTTGATCTGAATCACCATACAATTGAATTTTGTCTGCAAAATACTGCTATTTTAAGTATTTATCTCTAAGACCCTACAGAAAATATTCAAAGAATATTCTATGACAAAATGATCACACTACCCCTGTTCTCCTCCTGGCCAAATGATGCGCTTGGACTCCATAGCCTCAAAGGGCGCAGACGAGCAAGCTTCCAATGGAGGCTCACCTCCAAGACAAGCATGATCAGAGTTATCGCCATGCGTGGTCCAGTGGGTCAACTGAAGCCCCCATAGAAAAGAAATGATTCTAATAGAACACAAAGAGCAGTGTAATCATTTTACCATAGAATATTTTCGAAATATTCCCTACAACGCCCTCGAGAAATGTTAAAAATTACAGGGTCTTATAGACAAAATCAAATCTGACGATGTGACTCAAACCAACTGGCACAAACATGGTGTCCTGTAAACAAATCTCCCATTATAGATTGGCCAACATGTTACCACAATTCCACAAATCTCACTACGATCTTTTGTTCTCAACCCCAAACTTCATATTCAGAAACATGCAGCAATCCTGATACACTATACCAGAATTCAGTGTATCACTGACCCAAAAAAAAATGAGTACCGAAAAAATATGCAACCTTGTAATCATTTTACCATACCCCAAAATCTAAAGCAGCATTTACAGGTCGTGAACACTGAAGTTTGGCCATATGCGGCTACTTTGCCTACCAATGAGTCACAAATGAAATAGCTGGCTGTGAAAGAGAAAACATGTTGTAGTCTTCTGCTAAAAGGGCTCTCCAGTCAATGCAAGAAACAATGTCTAGTAAAGATATTCTGACAAAATGATCCTTGCTCTTCAGGAAGTCTACCTGCTCTTCATAAAAGGAAGGGTCTACTAATTTTTAATAAGGTTTATAAATCTCATCTTCAAAAGGAATGGTCCTTGCTGAGACACGCAGCCATACTAATTGTTCTCAGTTTCAATTGCACAGACATAATGGTCTTAGTGCCATTGAAACTAAGAACAATTGGAATGGCTGCCTCATTTTTCACATTTGCCAACAATGCACTCAAGTAGCTTTGGATTCCCTTTTTGGCACCCTTACCTAGAGATAAGAAACTTCTCCAACGAAAATCAGAACACATTCCCAGGCTTAGGATACTGAAGGAGGTCAGTCCAGAGACTGACCAAAGAATGAAACATACTGTAAGGACTCGGGTGGCCATTTGATCTCCAGAAGAAAATTGAGATTCCAACAATAATTGTCGCTTGAGATTCACTGTGTTAGCAAACATAATACAGTGAATATGTATGAAAAAGGAAAAAAAAAATGTAATATTGCACCTTCACATGTTTGAAAGATATCTGGAAATCAAACCAGTGCTGCCAGAAAGTAGGCAAATAGAAGATCAAATGAATCTTGTCAGTAATGAGCACTTGAGAAGGAATCAAACATAGCAACAGGCTCATCCCAGTATTACTGAATGGCTGATGGAGTTGCTCAAAGTATTTCCATATTCATATGTTTACCCCTGCACATAAGAATCATTGGTTTAAGGTATGCCTTATTCAGTAGCATAATGAAGAATGAATTTTTCATTCTATTCCCCCCTAAAAGACACCAACCACATTTTAATAATAAACCGTTACACCAGTTCCTCCATAAAATGGAAACATTTAGTATCCAAACTGAGTTAAGGAAGAATCCATAATTCGTAAAAAAAATAGAAAATCTTAGTTTTGCAAACAAAAGGCATACTCATCTGCGTCCCTACAGAGGCAGAACTCTGTACAGAGC
>BCLF01000085.1:680524-704599 GCA_001602275.1 Zoysia japonica | reverse complement strand
AAAGTGGACTTTATCCTAAAATCAATGTACAATTCAATTATTTTTTATAATAATAAATTATATCTATAACAATTCATAAGCTATCCTAATTAGTACTAATATTGTATAAATTCTATATCTATAACAAGTCATAAACTATCCTAATTAGTACTAATATTGCATAAATTCATACTCCCTCCATTCACAAATTATAAGTCATTCTAGCTCTGGGCACGAGTTAAGAAAAAGTGAAAAAGTATGGTGCGCAGAAAACGAGGAAGATATTGATAAAGATTTATTGGGAAGAGAAAAAATGTGTTGAAAAGAGAGAGGTGTATTGGAAAGTAAGAATGACATATATTGGGGAACAAAATTTGAGTGCTAGAATGACGTATAATTGTGAACGGAGGGAGTATAATTCAGCCAACCAAAAGTATGAATTTATGTATTAAGCTGCTGCACAAAAGAAAGTTACCAAGCCTATTTCTAAAATTGGAAATCTGTAAGGCATTTGATTCAGTCTCTTGGGCTTTTCTTTTGGAGGCCTTAGCTCATCTGAGTTTCAGCAGTATGTGGTGTAATACGAAATTAGAAAAAGGTTTTCTCTGGAAAGGTCAAAAAGAAGCGAATGGTGGTTGCTGCCTCTTAGCCCAGGATAAGGTATGTAGAACTACTGACGTTGGTGATTTAGGAATTTTAAACTTAGAGGTTATGGCATGGGCTCATCGATTGAAAGGTATAAGAAAACACAGCAAGATAGCCATGGCATGGACTTCACCTTCCATCCAACTCAAAAACAGATGCAATGTTTGCTATGGAAGTTACTAACCCAATTGGAAATGGATCATTATTCTGGATAGACAGATGGATAAATGGCCGTTGCAGCGCAGATATAGCCCTGAAGTGCATAGATGTGTGCAGGAAAATTTTGTTAAGCAAAGAACAGTACAAAAAGCTCTTGACGATAATGCACTGGTTCAGAATATCACTGGAAGTTCATTATACATTGGGCTTTTGAAATAATATCGCTTCCTCTGGGATGTACTGCAGAACAATGCCTTAACAAATGATAATTCTGGAAATTTGAGGCCTCCAGGTGTTTCAAAGAGAAATCAGCATGTCGCACATTCTTCATAGGATCTATCAGTTTTGAGCCATGCAAAAAGGTTATGGAAATCTTTGGCACCTGAAAAATACAAGATGTTTCTGTGGTTGGCAATGAGAAATAGATGTTGGACCTCTGATCGGTTAGCTAAGAGAGGACTGACCCACCATGAATCATGTCCACTATGTGATCAGGAAGATGAGACAGCACAACCTCAACATCTTTTGTTTTGGCTCGTCAATTCTGGTTCAAGTTTCTCATGTATTGGATTGCCACACTTGACCCTGAACAGTGACCCTGAACAGAATGAATGCTCCCTCTCAGAGTGGTGGCGGAAAGTTGAATTTGTTGCTCACGAAGACACCTAAAAAGGCATCAATCCAATGGTAATCTTAGTGCCTGTAGTTAATGGGCGCATTGCAACGGGCATCTTCGATGGCATGTCACCGAACCTAATTGAGGTGCTAAGATCATTCTTATAAGGGTATTATAGTCCAGGGCTTTATTTTACTTTCCTTTTCTAGGGTTTCTCCCTTTTACTCTATATATACAGCCCCCCTTGGGCTCCTATCAATACAAGTTGCCTTCCTAACATGGGATTAAGGATAGGTATTCTGTTTTGACCGATCCCGTTGAGTTCATTAGATCTGGCATCTTCTGGTTGTTTCTTGCAGCTGCCTTTGCTCTTCCCAGCTCTGCCGTTGCTCCTCCTGATCAAAATCCACATGGTGTTGCTCTCCCCTCTCCCAGAGGCCCTCCTGCTGCTCCTCCACCACCCATGCAGCATCTTCTTGCTCCCTCCCTGAACCCCCACTAGAACCCGCTGCTCCCTGTCCTGTAGCCCACCGCCATAAGAGCTCCTCCCCACGCCGTCGCCGGATCTGCTTCACCCCGCAGACAGCCGCCGTCTTGCCATTGTGGACGGCTTCCTCTCCTACGGTCGCCGGGCTCCTGCTCACCTCGCTGCCGACTGCCGACTCCATGCTTCCGACGCTGCTCCCATGCACCTCCCTCCACCCAGATCTAGCTTCCCACTCCCAGATCACGTCCCTTGCACCGCCATCCCCAATCTCCTCCTAGATTGCTCCCCTACCGCCGATTTTCCATCCATCAGGACCCGCTTTGATCCCCTGCCAATCTGTGCCATCCCCACCCGGCACTCCATGTAGTCAGCACTCAACCTGTCACCGAGTGGCTCCAGATCCCATCACGCAGGTTTCCACATGTCATCAATCTCTGCCTACACCAGTTCTCGCCTTCAACAACTACCTGCCAGCTCGAGCTGCCGCTGCTCCACCATGCCAGAGGCCGCCACTGACGTCCTCCCTCATTGCAGGCTCCCCTGCAGCTCCTTATCCTTTGCCGGATCTGTTAGGGATGCTTCTGCTCCAGCTCCACTCACCACTCCTCCCTGGTGGCTCTCACTCCTCATCTCCGTTTAACATCTCCACCAGCCACCGCAGTTGGCTGCTTCCCTACTGTCGTCACCACTATCTTAACGGTGTGTTGTCCTATCCGACTCTGTCACCAAGCTTCCTGCCTCGCTCTACGGCTCATCCACGCTGGCTACCACCGATTCCTACCGTCACGGGCTTCCCCTAAGTTATTTTTCCTTGATTATCATTTATTCTAAGTATTTGTCTTCCGTTGTGCCCACATTGAATTCCTTGTGCTCCTCCTCGTCTATGCAGTGAGAGTCCACATATTCTTGGCAGACAGCCACTATCCACTTTAGCCAAATTTCCTTGTTTGATTAGGATCCATTTGGTTGTTGTATGACTCAGCCTAGCTCGTATCTACAAAGATAGGCTCATTGTACCCAGACTAACCTCATATATGATAGTTTGTTTGGTTGGTTATATGTAAGGAGCCAGGTTGCAAAAATATGATGTTTGGTTGGTTGTATGTAAGGAGCCAGGTTGCAAAGATATGATGTTTGGTTGGTTGTATTAGTATATTATATATTATACCAAAATATAAATAAATCTTAAACAATAATTATTTAATTTAAAATACATAATACAATACTTAATATATTAAAATATAAAGCTTAATCGATATGAAAATATTTTAATATTATTAAATATACACTAACCAATCACTAAACATTCCCTAATCTTGCATCCAGTGAGCCAGGCACGTTAGAAATGAGATTACGTGGCGTTTCCAACCAGCCAGGCTACGGAAGCATTTTTGCATCCCATAAGCTAGGCCACACAGCCTGTGTAGGCATCCAATCTCCAATTCATGCATTCCATGCAGGAGACCAAACAGCCCCTTAATTTCACCCTCGTCTTTGGTGTCATTTAGCCATCTAGATCTTCTGGTAGCATTCCTTGTCATCTTTGTTTGAAGGTTTCTACTATATGATCCTGTTGTGGCATCCACAACACCCTAGTCCATTAGTGTCGGTTAATTAGTTAGTTCGTTAGAGTTTGTTAGTAAGATAAGATTAAGTTGTTAGTTTGTTAGATCAATTTGTTAGTTTGTTAAGATTAGTTGCCCCCAGCGCCTATGGCTATAAAGGCAGGTGTGGGTAGAGAGAGGAGACAAAGAAGATTAGATCTCTCTTCCCATGCCATGGGCTGAGGCCCCAACGCTGTACCACAATAATAGGTATCATGGACCACCTCGACACATCACCCTCCATGGTCAGCGTCGACAACGATCCTGAGGCAATCACATTCGCTGCCAACTTGGATCAGATGTTGGCGCAGATCACAATCTTCAATGCCAGCATTGATACTGCAACCACGTTCTCTGCCAAACGGGATAAGATGTTGGCGTAGACCACCATCATTAACACCTAGCTTGATGATCATGATGTGTGGATTGCACATGAGGCAAATTTCGACAAGCAGGCTGTAATCTCACGCGGCTATGGTTTGACGGCTCCAGCGCCACACGACATAGTCATGGAGGAAAACAGCCCTGATCCGAGGGATAGCCTCCCTGACCCACATGACAACACCCCTATCCCGGAATACAGCAGCCATGTCACGGATTACATCATCCGCATCCCAAAGGAGAGCAGCCCTGTTTCGGAGAAGACGAAGCCCGTCTTCTTGATGCAGTTTGCCTTGCTGTCCTTTGAGGAGCTTGTGCAGGACAATGGCATCATTGCGGTACCTATGATCATCCGTGGAAGATTGGTGGTCAAGGGATCCATCTATACCCCTAAGGAAAGAAAATGGGCGTTTTTTCATGGGAACCAGGAGGAAAGTGTTTTTTTCCCTTGGGAACCCCATGTAGAAGGTGCATCTTTCCCTAAAACTTGGAGGGACAAGCTTTCCGGTACAACTCGAGGATGAGCTGTCTTTCGCAGAGGGGAGTGGTGTTATGAAAGCCAAGAGCAAGAACATGGCCACCAGCTCAAGGACGAGCTATCTTTGGGGAGGGATGTAGTGTTGTGGTGTCCACAACACCCTAGTCCAGCAGCACCGGTTAATTAGTTAGTTTGTTAGAGTTTGCTAGTAAGATAAGATCAAGTTGTTAATTTGTTAGATCAATTTGTTAATCTGTTAAGATTAGTTGCCCCCAACGCCTATCGCTATAAAGGCAGGTGCAGGTAGAGAAAGAAGACAAGGAAGAAGACTAGGTCTCTCTCTTTCCGTGTCGTGGGTTGAGGCCCCGGCGTCGTACCACCACAGATCCATGGCATTCCTTTTTGTCTCCTTGATCTTCTTTGTAGCACTAGTGATAACCTTATCCCTACATCTGTGATGCCCCGCCACGGCCAACGCCGGCTACTACACTACAAGATTTGATTAAGGAGGGAGGAGGGAGGGGAAGGGGGACAGCGTCAGCTGCTCCTGTGGGGCGGCAGCAGCAGCTCTCGTGTCCGGATCTGGTCAAGGACGACGAGGAAAGGGAGGGGAACGGGGGAGCGAGGGGTTGTTGGTGGCTGCTATGTTGTGGGCCTTGTGGCTGATGGCTGGTGAGTGTTGGCTGCCTAAATGCTAGGGCAAGGAGGTAGTGGGCTGATTGGGCCAAAGCCTGAAGGGTCAGCAGCAATATTGGCCAGCAGTGCTTGCTGCATTCTTTTCTTTATTTTCTTTTTTCCTTTTCAGCCTTGAGACAATATGTAGCTAATACTAGCATTTAGGAAAACGCTTAGGCACGGCCAAGCACACCTAAGCTCTAAGCGCGGTGGGTCATTATATATTTAATTAGGAAGAAAAAAAGCAATGTATTTCAAATAGTGACCCCTTTCAAATACTGCCACTTCATGTCGATGGAACCTCAGAAGTATGATCCTTTTCAGGGGAGGGCTTGGATCTGGAGAGAAGATTAATCAAAGAAAATAGAGAATCCCTCATTTTCCTAAATGGAAATAAACGCCCGTTTAAACAGCATCTAAACGCTAGACATTGCCATCGTCTAAGCCTAAACACCATCTAGACAGAATTAAACGGTGTCTAGACAGAATTAAACAGTGTTTAAATGCTAGACGATGGTTGAGTGCCTGTCTACTGTTTAGGAAAACATTGTAACAGAATTGAAACATTTCCCCTCCGTCCCATTACTTGTCATTCCGGGCACAGGAATTATGGAGAGCTAAAAAGGTGTGGTGCATAGAAAACAAGTAGAGACAGAGAGATGTATTGCAAATTTGCAACAAGCATTAGGGAAAGTGAGAATGATAAATAATTTGGGAAAAACCTGCGAAAGCTAGATGAAAATTAAATTGGGACGAAGGGAGTAAGGTGGAGATGGAATCCAGCATTAGGCATTTGCAGATGAGATAGCAAGGACTGATCAAATACCTACCTTCTGAGCATAGTAGTTTCTTACAGTTTACGAATTCAAGTACAAGACTTTTTCTGCAATCTAGGTCATGCTTAGATTGGAATACAAGTTATCATTGTTCATTAAATAAATAAATTTCACTAATTTAGAATGCTGTTTTAGAACAGAATTCCAATGGTTACAGGTTCATCTCATAAAGACTTGTCAGCCTCCTCAATAATAAGGGATGCAAAAGGTAATCATCAACAACCAGCAACTACAGTTTGAAGTGTTATCGGTCACAACTCACAACATACCTATAAATTTGTTTCATGATGGTACATCAAGGGCAACCAAGGACTTGCTGAGCTCACTGCTGGCTGCCATGCAACCAGTTGATAGTAGATTACCTGTGGAACAATGAAATCTTTCAGGCATAGCTACTGGCACCATAATTGTTAAAAAGAAAATAGCAGATTACTGTATTCTTACAAGTGATTTCCAAAACAGTAAATGGTAGACAGTCAGTCAACTATTGTCTAGCGTTTGAAATGTGTCTAATTTCATCTAGATGCTGTTTAATCCCTTTTAGACCCTGTTTAGGCCCAGATAAGGGTGCCTGTCAAGTGTTTAGATGCTGTTTAAATGGGCATTTAATTCCATTTAGGAAAACACTGATTCTTACACAATTTGGGTAAATTTGACCAAACATATAGAAATTGCAGCAGTGCATAAGTTTTGCTAGTACGATGCTTATTAAATCCATAAGATGTACTGCTTCGATACCTTTCAAGAGGTAAAAATTTACACTAAGGATTTGAAAAAGTGCATAGAGGGAGTTAAGATGTATTGCTAATTTAAAGAGAGATACAGGGAGACCAAACATGACATGGGAGGGGGTTTGTGAAGAGAAACACGAAGGCTATATGTCCAAAAAGCGATCCATAGGAATACATGGAGGGTATATGTCCACGTGCGTGAAACATGACTCTCTATCAGCCTCTCCCTTTTCGCCACCACTTTTTTGTCTAATACATAAAACTTCTTCTTTCTTTGTCTCTTTTGTTCGTATGCCTTTTCTTGTTGGTTTTTACTGGCACTTGTAGGTTTCATCCCTAGCTTACCCTAACTTTTTATTTTTAAAAACACGTAAAATACCTACCCTAACTTCTGTAGGACTAAAATGCATGTTGTTGTTACTGTTTGAAAACAGCAAAATTAATCTCACTAGCGTAAACATAATGGTTTGTTTGACAAAGAGGTTCCAACGATTCGATTATTTCATAAATTAGACACCATTTTAAAGAAATTATATATGATATGAGATTTTAAAAAAAAAAGATGTGACATAGATACAATACAACAGATACGGAAAAGGAAAAGGTCGTTTCATGGACCGAGAGGCCTAGAATTGGCTTCAGTTAGCCAATGGACTGAATATAGTGGTAATGGCTCATGCACATTCCTGTACTTCTCAATTGTCTGATGACTAAGCATATATGGTGTCTCCTCACAATATGCTCTTGTATCAATATAGCAGAAAGTTAAATGCTCCGATTCATAGAGGTAACTCAGCAAATGCATGAGCAATATAATGAATCAACAACCATAAATAGCATAGCCCTTTAATTCATCAGAAACTTATAAATCAAAAGCCTCATTTCTCCTTTTCAGAATGTTCTATATGCGTATGTAGCATTAATGATATGCATAGCCCCCTCCCCCAACCAATTCATTGGAAACATGTGTGTGCAGCATTAAAGGTATGCATAGCCATTCCATTTGTTGGAAACACGTAAATCACAAGGCTTCTTTTCAGATTTTTCTGTGTTCCTGTAGCAATAAAGCTACTATGCACAGACCTTCCATTCGGAACATGCAAATCACAAGCCATTTCTCCTTTTTCAGAATATTCTGTATATCTATGTAGACTAAAGCTATGTACAAAATCAAAACTTCATAGGGTACACCAATATGAGGATTGGCAATCAGATCAGTATAATATATAGATTCTCATGTTGAATAACTCAGCTTGCGTACTGTATACTATGTTTTTAAGGTGGTGAGGAGGGTCGCGGATGTTTTTAAGGTGGTGAGGAGAGATGCAGCGAATCACCTCCTTCCAATTGCCTAGATGATGTCTAAGCGAGCACAAGGCAAGCCAAGGTGAAGCTTTACCTTTACCAGTGAAAATTAACAATACATCAAAGAGAGAAATGGAAAAATAAAAAGAAAAAAAGAGAAGAGGTGGTTAAAAGTAAGGAGGCCAGCCCACCCACTAGCCCATCTACGTCAGGTCACCTTTCCTCAACCTCTCCTCAATCGATGCTCCCTGTCATCAGCTAGCAAGCGCTGCCGCAATGTATCCCTCTCCCATGGTTGCTCTCTTCCTCCTTTTTCTGGTGCTCCCGCTGCAAGTCCTCCTGGATGTTCCCCTGATCTTCGGCTCCTAACACTCTGCTCTCAGATCTGGCTCAGCCATCACCTCCCCATGTAGATCAGGCAGCCAGCCCAGCTGACAAATGGCATTCATGCCAGCAATAGGTGTTGGAACCAACAGGGATGGCAATGGCGGCGATTGCTTGGCCATGTTGGCGGATCCCCCTCCCATTCGGTCATTCCTCCCCCTTTCTCCCTCTCGCTCCTCACTTTGGCTGCTTTTGGGTAAGGCGCCAGACGCCATAGGGTCCCAGCTCGCCTGGAAGACATGGCGACGCCTAGTCATCGCCTTAAAAACATGGATTGTATATTCCATATCTCATTCAACAGTACACTATGATCGTTAATGGTGTATTACAAATTGAACCTGCTTCGAATCTAGAACACTAATAGAGGCATAAAAGGCAAACATGAGGAAAATTGTAATACACCACGATTGCATAAAACAACATTGTACATGCACCAGACAGAGAGGTTCTTCAATTCTACAATTCTAATGTTAATTCAATTTGTCAATCTTCAAATCCAGTGGAGGCAACGAACTTTGTCTAGACGAGGGCATTGTCTAACCGCTTAAACGGGCATTTAGTTCCGCTTAGGAAAACAGGTAACCTAGCTTTTCTTCTCCATAGGACCAGTTAATTTATTCGTTTCTCTCTCTGGCATTCCATTAGCCACACAATCAATTATTAATGTGTAATTTCGGAGGAGCTTATTAATGTTCTATTAAGCCCAACTTCCCTTTCCTGCGAACATTGCTAATTTATTTATACGGTAATCGAGTAAGCAAGCACTTGATTATGTATAGTTCCTTGAAAAAATGATATAATTGGTCTGTCCTTATTTTGATCTCTTGTTGCACATTTTCTCATGCCTTTTTTCGTAACTTGGCATGTTCCACATGTATTTCAAAAGGGAATGACAAAAGGGACATGCTTACAATACTCTTAAGAAAATAGGAGCAACTATGTCAATTAAAAGCCATGCAATTAGAGTTAAAAATTGGGGCATCCATATAAATCCGAAAAAAATATCGATGAATTTTCCTAACTTCGGTTTCTTACGGAATAAAAAATATACATTGTCAAAAAAACAAAAAAATAAAGAACACATAGTTTTACTGTATTTATAATCTCTATGACAAAACCATAAAGCTATTATATATTTTTAAGAAGTCCCGCAGCATCACGCTGAGCGTCACCTAGTTTTAACTAATCTAGACACCTTTTGCATTTGCATTTTGCAGCTTCATATCTTTGCAATGGCACATAATTAGTAGTACCTTAGATTTAAACAAGACTTACACAACACTAGACGTAAAGTAAAAGGATATATTCAGTCATTTGCCTATTACAAAAATAAAAATCATAAACTGTGTTTAGAAAAATGCAGTACCTCCAATCAGCAAAAGTGATCTATTTTACAGGAGCTGCACCATTGCCTTCACGATCATCATTAGTGTCCTTCCCATCATGTTTGGTCACACATGCAACATTTTCAAACTTTGCTCTCTTATTTGAGTTCCTTTTGCTATAATACTTCATCTTGTACCGATCCACCAAATCATCCTGCAGTTTAGCTGCAGGAGGATATTTTCTTTTATCTTCTATGCTCTTTTGAACGCGCTTACCTTTGACACATTCCAGTGCAAGAACTACGGTGACTAAGGGTTCAGATCTTCTAATACGACGTGAAACCTTACTGCGGGCATTGTCGACCTCGTCATCAAGCTGAGCCATCATATTGGTTACACAGATCTCCTGTTCACCACTACCTTTCCTTCCACCAACCACATCTTTCTTCCCCTTGTACTGCTCAGCAGATCCATTACTAACTATGCTTCCCGAACGTGAAATCCTCTGTGATCCATTCATCTCTAGATGAAGCTGCAACGCCAATTCTTCATCAAGCAACGCTGGATCCACGCTTCCTCTGTCATCAGACCAACCACTGCCAATGCCAGCAAGGGCAAGCACGTCCTTCCCCCGCTTGGATACTGATACAATCCCCACATTCTTCCTCGTAGCATTAGAGATGGATGTTGGATCCCTGGTGCAAGACTCCAGATTTAGATCCAAAAGATTGGAGCCCCTATTCTTTGATCTCAAGGTAGGGCAGCAATCGACACAAAGGAAATCGTTCATATCGACGGGCTGGATAATGGCCGTGCGGTGCTCAGCGAGGATGCAGGATCGATGGACGCAGCGCCAGCAGCGGCGGCAGGCGATGGCGGAGTCGTCCTCCAGAGGGGGTTGGTCGAGGGAGAGGCAGTAGGAGCAGATGGCGGCGGAACGAACGAGGGAGAGGCATTCCGTGCAGAGGAGGACGACACGCCAGAGGGAGCTGAGCGGGCGGACCTGGCGGCGCTTGGACCACGGCTGCGACGGGGGGAAGCGGACGCGGCAGCAGTGGCAGAGATTGAGGTCGGGCTGGCCGCGCGTGGAGGCTGGGGGCGCCGCCGGTTGCGGCAAGGATGGGCGAGCGGACGAAGCACGGCGGCGCGGGCGGTGCTTGGATAGGAGACGGGACGGCGGGGAAGGGGGGCCAGCAATGCCGGGAGGGGAGCTGGATGCGTCTTGCTCCATCTGAGAGCTAGGGTTTGGGTGGGTGGTGTGGATCGGGGCCTTCGAAGCGTGAAAGCGTCGGAATGGAAGAGGTTTGATTTGATTTCGCTTTTTTTTAAGCTCTGCATTTTGAACTTTTTTCTAATAAGAAAAAACGTGTAGTGCTTTACAGTTTGGAAAGCTTACCCAAAAAGAGATTTTTAAGAAGCAAAAAGAACTGGCTTCTAGAAAATGTTTTTGATGGGTAGAGAAGTTTAAACTTTATTACAGAAGCTAATAGTAAAAAAAATTATGCTCCAAACTCAGAAAGCTAGTCTTTAAATTTTTGACACTTTTAAATTTTTAGATGTCAACTTTCTGTCTTATTAAAATATTTAATAAAAATATCATTTATTTTGTTGTAATTAGTTATCATAAGAGATGCTTTAAACATTAGTAATTTGTTTTTCTAATTATAAAAAAAATTGAATACAATTAATGGTCAAATATGATGTTTAAAAGATAGAAGTGCCAAGAATTTAAGAACAAATAGAGTAGAAAAGAATCTTTTGAGCCAAAAACTCAAAAGTACTACCCAAAATAACAGGGGTGGGGGCCGTGGGGCATTGCAATGCAGTACGACACTAGATAAAATGAAAATATCTCCCTCAACTTTATTACCCTCTAAATGTTCTACTGTAACAAAAGAATGAAAAAACTAACAAAAAATATATGTTTATATACCTAAACAGTATAAATAAATTTTGTTAATTGAATAAACACCATAGGTAATGATTGTTGATTATAGGTATCACCTCGCATTTTCTATATCAATACGGTGGGCTTCTTCGATGAATGATAAAGACAATCCCAAGATAAAGAGTTTCGAGTGTCGATGGACCAAGACTAAAGACTAGCTAGAGAGTCTATAGGATTGCCGATACTATTAAAGATGGTGAAGTCATTCGTTTTTAGTTAGCTAAGAAACATACTGAAAATGGCAGAGGAAGCAAAGCAAACGAAACCGAAGTCAAAAAGGCTCAAGTTTCAGTTCTTAATGTAAAGATCAAGAACACCGAGAAAGAGGATTAAATCAGTGAATTTATAGAATTTAATTCACTACAAACTTAAATTATGAGACTTAAACCACAACAAAAGCAATCTACACAATTCTAGTAGGTTAAGATCTCTAACAATGCTAGTGATAAAATGAAAACAACAAACAAGCACTAGCACGATAATCACAAAAAGAATAGTAAAGCAACATATAACTCTACTCAACGATATGAAACATGAAAAGTAAAGAGAGAGAGAGAGAGTCAAGAGAATGCTCAGCGATTTTTTTTTTAAGTTTCAAAAGATTGGCACTTTCCCCTAATTCTCGTTGGACCACTCCTGTCAAAGTCTTGATCACTTCCGCCACTTCGAAATGGTGCTCTCAAAAGTATGCTTTACTTCCTGGAGTAAAGTCACCGGCGGCTCGGCTGTCACACACAATACCCTCGCGCTAGAGCGGGCCTACAAGGCTCTAGGCGCTCCATCTTGGTATCCCTTTCAAGCGGGGACCCGAAATCACTCATAAACTTTTGCGTCGTCTTCTACAATCTCTTCGAAAGCTCGAAAACTGATTACTAGCTAGTTTAGGCTGCCAAAAACAAGAATAATGTACCAAGATCACTCCTCTCAAAGAACCACAAGATCTAAAAGTGTATTAATGCTCCTATCACTCTCCTACTAGCATCAAAGATCTCCAATCTTTGTGTGGTGCTCTCTTCATGGTGTCCTTTGGCCTCTCACAAGTTTGCTCTAGCAATTCGATCCTCAGGCATGTGACAAAACGTCCCCCTCCACAGTTTAAATAGGCTTCAAGCCCAGAAACAACCGTTGAAACGTGATGTCATAAAGCTGACTGCTTTTGCCAGTCACTAGACTATCCGGTGACTTCTCCCACCGAACTGTCCGGCGCACCACTGGACTGTCAGGTGACTCCTTCTGTCAGCAGACTAGGGAAACACCTTCTCTGTAATTCATTCCATATAACATCGGACTATCTGGTGCATACCTTCATCGGACTGTCTGGTGACTCTCATTTTTGGACTTCCAGATACACCTCTTTTGGAATTCGTCTTCTGGCTCACCGAACTGTCCGGTTATTGCGTCACCGGACTATCCGGTGACGTCTTCTTTTCGATTTCAGAGAGCACCTCTCTCTGGACTAGCTTCTTCTGGCTCACCGGACTGTCTCGTGACCTCACCAGACTGTTAGAAGACTCTTCTTCTTCTGCCTACATCTTCACTTAACTTTGACTTCACTTTCTCTACCATCTTTAGTGCTTTTTGAGCTAACTAAGAGCGTTCATATCCCCTAACATTTATATGACTTGAGAACAATACTTCATCCCCCTTAATTGTTCTGATGATTCTATGGACTTTCTAGCTAGTCTTTAGCCTTGGTCCACCGAAGCTCGAAACTCGTCTTCTTGAGATCATCCTTGTTATCCATCAGGAAAGCTCACCATGTTGTAAAGATTTAGTGGGGTGGTATCTACAGACACAATCGTTACCTATGATGTTCATTCGATCACCAAAATTAATTTATACCTTTTAGGGGACTTCAAAGGTCATGAAGTTTACAATCTTTCCCTTTTGGTGATTGATGACAACTATAACACTCACAACAAGTTTCAAATGAGATGGTAAGAGATAAAGGAAAAAAGCACACCTCGAAAGAAAACTTACCCCCTTACCTTGATGACTCATTCTAGAAATGTGCATGAGTTCTCCTCCTTTGTCTTGCTTTTGAAAGCTGATCTCTCTCTGAATTGTGAGGAATCTCCCCCTTTGTCACCTAATCACACAAATATATAGCATCAGAGAAGCATATAGAGAAGAGAGACGCTGGATAGACAAAGGTTAGTACACGATAGGATAGAAAAGGGCGCGCAACGCACTAGAGAATCTGCAAGACAAACACATCACAGAGGGAAATCATATACAATAAAACACAGGGGTTAGTCCAGAAATCAAGTGAATCTCAATAAGCTAAAAGATCCAATAAAACACAAGCTCATCAAAATATCATAAAGAGCCAATGAAATCCGCCAAATAAAATCAAATCCCCAGCTATCCATCCACGACCTCCCCCTAGACAGCTAGCCTCTCAAGATGATACACCACAAGTCTCACTCTCCACTCGTAGACCTAGAAGAAATCTAGTCCTCTGCTAGTGCGGCTGGAGAGTCGGGTGCAATGACGACTAGCGGTTGCTCCTCTGAAGCTGTCTTGGTTGCTATTGACTCATCTCCTGGTTGCTTAGGGTTATCAAAAGCACTCAAACCAGAAGACGACATCAGAAAAGGCTCCTTGCCATTAGCTGAAGCTGGCTGATCTGAACAAGCTGTGGCAAGGACTTGAACTACCTCCTCTAAGTGTATTCGGCCTCAACTAGGATAGCTGTATCTAAAGCACTGGGCTGCTCGGCTGTGGTGGCTGCTGGCTCTACCTTTGACACTGTCATAGGTGGCTCATTCAAAACTGACTCAGTAGTGGTAGCCTCGAAGGAAAAAACTTTCGGAGCAAGTGGAGAACTACCCACTGTTGTCCCTGTCTCCAATGTCATTACTGACACTCTGAGCTCAGCTGAAGCAAAAAGTGCCGACATGGAATACGAAGAAACCGGAGAGAACTGAGAAGATGTGACTGAGACACTAACTCCTCCAGTAGTCACTGAAGTGCTGGCTGCTCCAAAGGGTACAAACAGTGATAGCGGAGCTGAGAGCAGTGTACTGAAACTAGGCTGCTGCTGAAGCTGTGCTGTGAATATCGGCATAGATGAATACTGAGGCTATGGAGCTATAGGCTGTAGCTGTGATGGCAATAGCTCCAAACCCAACAGACATGTATGATATAGCCACTACCATCTCTAGCTGAGTACACTGCGACCTCTCGTTAAACTCCCTCTCCTGCCGTCTCCTCTCCTCGATCCGCTCTCTTCATCCTGAGCCTATCTTTAATCTAGAGGCGCTCGAGTTGGATCCTCTTCTCGAACTCGACTCTCTCTCGTCTGATTCTCTCCTCCTGCTCCTGCCTAAACCTCCTCTGCTCGACCTGCTCTGCCTAAATAGCATCTAGTCTGGCAGCAAGAGCAGGTTCAAGTGTGGCACGAGAGGTAGGTGTCTTGGCCTGACATGGAGCTTCAGTGCTCCTAACCCCTAGTTGTGCTCCCTTCGGAACCTTAGTCTTAAGCTCAAACTTCTCAAGAGTTGTGGTCTCCTCTCTTTCATGAGTGCTCTGAGAAGCAGACACTCGAAGAACCCTGAAGTCAGACGGCTCAGCTGGACTGAAGGCTGTGAGTCTCTGACAAATCACCATACTCCGCCTTAGTCGTAACTTCAGCTCTCCTCAGTAACAAATAAATGTAATGGCAAAAGGTAACTATCGTGCTCCAATCCCCTCATATATCACATTTTCCATCTGTGCTAGCAGCAATCTATCAGATAAAACATCTCATGCATCTGCAGAAAACAAAGTAGCCATTGATGTAGTATAATCGCCCGCTCTCTATTGCCAGCCCTTGGTGCTATCGACCTTTCTAGCAACCCCCTCAAAACACGAGCCTCGTGTGTCAACCTTAGGGGGTATCTCGAGTAATGCTCCCCATGTGGTGGCGAAAAAGCAACACTCAACCTCACGTCACTAGGCTCCATCCCTCCATGAGCCAGTGCATGGATCTGTGTCTCAGATGATAAGAACTCTAAAGCAGACACAACATCGGATCTCTCAAAATGATGTGGCTCCCCTTAGCATAAGAAACCAAACCTGTGACCTGCCAAGGGAGATCAATAGGGAGACATAGAACTATAGCACTACCTACTCACTGTACCTCACGAGCTCGGTGAGCAACTCTATCAAACCGGATAGATATGCAATGTGCTCCTCCATGTTAATCTCAGCTCCTCTACTCAGTGCCTCAAAAGAACAGTGACAATGTGTAGCAAACACTAATCTCTTGCCCTTAGTGGCAAGCTGTCATCGGAGAGCCTCAAATATCCTCCGCTGAAGAAGAGTCCAAAACTAGCCAGCATCAGCATGACGTGATGCGGGGACCCATACAGTGAAATCCACTCTCCTCTTAGCCTTCATGGCCAGGCTCTTGATCTTTAGAAGATCAACCTCCTCCTCAGCTACTTTAGCCATGGCCCGGTGAGCCCTCTCGGCTCTGGCTATACAGAATGAGCAGACCCCAACTCTAGAGTGAGGACACCTCTGTGGCCTCGACGATGAAGACTGCTGGGCTTCCTCTCCCTCCACAGTTCTGACTGCCGTGAATGACTGGTAGGAGCTCTCCGCAGCTACACCTCTGTGACAAGGGGTGTGGTCACCACTCTCTGATGGGTTGACCTTCTCAGCTCCTCTGTCCCTCTGCTCCTATGATCCTTAGAGCGCCACTCCTCCTCTCTGGAGGTATGTCCACATCCGCTGCTGCCAGCACTCGATCTCACTATGGATCTCCTGTCCTCTGCTTCTTCTTCTTCTTAAGCTCTACAACCTTGCCCTTCTCCTTCTCCTTCATAGACGGTCTCTGACGGCCCATACTGTCAACTGTCACTGAAAGCACAACTGACCAGCTGACTCAATAAGATGGGATTAAGAACTTGGCTCTTAACCCGTCCAAGAAAGATATGGACTACCGCTGAAACCTCTGTCACTATCCTCTGACCACTGCACAAGCTGTCACTGCACCACATAGGAATAGATAAAGGTTGTAAATATCGCAGGCAAGTGACACACATAGAAGTCCTAACTATGGAATCAAGGATATATCACCGATCAAATAAAGCAAATATGACAAACGGTGATATCGACGAACTAACGGCATAATTCAAATAATAGACAAAGCACTCAAATTATGACGCTAGCGACAGGAAGACTCAGTGCTATATTAAAATATGAAAAGATAACCTCAATATGGCACCAAGTACGAAGAAATGTTGATAAATCACATCAATTGGCAATAAAAGATTAAACTTTTATCAACTGTAACAATTTTTTTGCAATTAATCAACTTTAGGGCATGCGGGGCATTTTCCGATGAAGTGGAAAAGTAGAATTAATACCAGGAAGGAGAAGTGCCGAAAAATGCCGAAAGACATGCAGAAAACACGTCCGATCATGTGAGATGCAAAACCCTACTGAGGGTTTTAGCGGGTTGAAGCTAGGGCTTGATTGTTGTGGTGCTTGACGATCGAAGATACGGCGTCAGCTGCGAGCACGAAGCACGGGCGCAGGGCAACACGACGGCGCGACGGTGGCGAGACGCGAGGGCATGGAGGTGCGGAGCAGCGCGGAGCAGGAGCAGCGCACGAGTGGGACGGCGGAGAGCGCGATGACACGGAGCTTAGAGGACACGGCAGCGGTCGGAGCAGGGCGGCGACGAGCGGTGCGCGGTGGGAGGTGACAGAGGCGACGACGACGGTGGCGGCTATCGACAAGAGAGCACACGGGTGAGAGAAAATCGAGGACCCACGTGCGGTTTGGCTAAAAACAAATCAACAGTCGAGTCGAAAACAAAAGAAATGGATGGTCGAGATTTCGCCGATCAACCAAGTCACCGGACTGTTTGGTCCAAGAAGATTGTTTAGTGACTATAAAGAGCTGGACTATCCAGTGTCTCGAGAATTTCAATTCCAGAGAAGCAACCGCTTCACCTTCCAGTCACTGGACTGTCTGGTGAACTCGCCAGAATGTTAGGTGTATGTACGATTCTACTGCGTTGATTGATTACAAAGATGCAATCACCGGACTGTCTGGTGAAGGCGCTGGAATGTCCGGTGACCTCAAAGAATTGCAAAATCAAGGAAATTCTTTCTAGAATCCAAGTATCATCACGGAAGAACCAAATAAATACCACACTTGTCTAGAAAAGGAACTCTCAAACACTCTTTTGCAAATAGATAACCCTTAAAGGGTTTATAGTTTTCGCAAATCATAATAAGATTGAGCAATAAAAACCAAAGCAAGAATGAGCCAAAAAAGCAATGTATGAACCTATGTTCACAGTCCGTGTACGTGGGAATCTTAGACACTGTTAGACTCAAGGTTCAATGGGCACGAAGATCACAATTTCTTTAGTTATTCTTTGAGGAGTGTGTGAATCCATATAGGCAATGTAGTCACTTTCTCTAAGAATAACGCTTCCTTCGTGGTTCCTATATGCAATGCATGGCAAACAAGCTAGTAATGCAAGAAAATTAAAACATGTCATGTAGATGCAAGCAAATTAAAGACATTACATAAAGTAAACCTATCCAACGCCAAGTTTGGCCCATGTCAAGCTTATTCATCATAAGCCCACCACTTTGCTTTGAGATAGCCAAATCACCTTCTCAAGCTCTCTTCCTTTGCTTATGGATATCTCAAGATGGTTAGGCGGTTAATATTTTTTTGTTTTTGTTTTATCTTTTTACATACGATGCATGATAGTGTAAACATATAGTTCACCTACTCTGCTATGTACAAGAGAAAACCTCCTTGAAGTAGATTGCGTTGAAGCTCGATCGCATGTGTTGAACTTCTAGAATCTTCAATTTGCTTCACGGTCCATCATCTTGGTCCCTTCACTTTTTCTTGAGAACCATGAGAGTTTAGGCTTCCTCTCTCGGTTCACGATCACCTTAGAGACCTAAATCTTTTTGATTATCCACTTGTCATTTGGCGGTCCGAGCGGCTTGTCCTTCACCTTTCTATCTTTTGTCTAAAAAAGCTTGTAGTGCACATTCTCATGAAAAAGGTTAACTTTAGGCATAATCTTAGACTCGCTCACCTTGGGACAATCTTTGGAGCAGTGACCATCAAAGCAACGCTTCTCACAATAGTAGTCATCCGCTATGAGCGAGACTATCCAAGCAAGGATATCATCTTCGTTGCCAATGATGTTGATAGAGGAAGGATATGATCCTTGGCCCTTGTTGTTGTGGTCGTTAACAAGGTTCTGGCTTAGGATTTCCTCTTGAATTTGTCTTCCTTTAGTAAACCACTCAAATGCATCCATCATAGCCTCTCTCTACTCCTTGAGCTTAGTGTATTCCTTCAAAATAGTAGGCTCAAGAGTCGTGCTCTCCTTAGAGATGTTAGCCCACAAGAGTTAGAAGTTTCATCAGAATGCTTAGGAGAGTTAAAGAGAGAGTCAAGGTCGAGAACTTCGTGGGTGAGGACCAATGGCTTATGCTTCTCACTTAGCTCTATGTGCTTCTCCTTCAGAGACTCATAGGATTCGCGTAGAGCATCATGAGATTGCTTTAGCGCATTGAGCTCACCCTCAAGCTCTCGAACTCGGTATACTGCTACTTCATACTCCTTGATCACCACCTCGATCGTCTTGTTTTTCTTGATGATGGTCTTGCTGGCGTTCTCAATGATGAGGATTAGATCATCATAGCTTGGACCATCATCTTCATCATCATAATTCTCCTCTTTTTCAAGATCATCATCTTCATCTATGTAGCCCTCACAACTTCGGGCCATCAAGTATAGAGGTTGTAGTGGTAGCTCATTGGTGGAGCTTGTCATAGCGATACTCGCAAGCTCTTCATCTTTGCTTGAAGAGGAGGAGTGCGAATCACCATCATTGGTGAGCCATTCACCAACAATTTAAGCTTTTTGCAGTGACTTCCTCCTATCATTTCCCTTGCTCTTCACTTTGACCAAGAACTTCTTAAATTTCTTCTTTGAGGCTTGTTCTTCATCATCACTCTTACTTGAAGCTTGCTTCTTGCTCTCTCTCTCTCTCTCTCTTGGGCTTTGGGCACTCCTAGGCAAAATGATCTTTCTTGCCACAATTAGTCTTCTATTGCTAAAAAGCTTCTTCATTAAAAGCACAAGGTCCTCATTATCACTCATCATCCTCATCATATTTCACCATCTTCTTCTTCTTTTTGCTTTTGCCATTGAGCGATTCTTCAACTTGTAAGGCAAGATTCTTGGGCAATTGAGTGTTGGTGGAGGTACCCAACATATATCTCTCATAGGCCATAAGCTTCACAAGCATGACATCCACGGAAATGTTAGCCAAGTTAGCTTGAAAGAGACACGTGACGATGGAGTTGTAGCTTGGCGGCAACATTCTCAATAATTTTCTCATGAGCTCAATGTCATCAATTTTGCTCTTGAGGCCCAAAGCATTTATTTCCTCCACCACTATATGCAAATGAGAATAAACATCGTTAGCCTTTTTATGTGGTAACATAGTGATAGAGTCATATTTGTACTTGAGCACGTAGTAACTCTCTTCCTCCTGGACAGAGCCTTCATAAATGTTTTGCAATTGAGACTATATTTCATGAGCGATTCAGAATTCTTTGAAATTAGAAAAGACATTTTTCGAAATGCACCCAAAGATGACATTTTTGGCCTTTGCATTGAACTTGATAAAGACGGAATCAAATCTTTCATTCGCATTTATAGCGTTTTGGGTCACATGCCACGCATTTCCATCGATTGACTCTAGGTAGACTTGCATACGGGCTTTCTAATATGAGTAATCATCTCCATTGAATACGAGTGGATGTTCCATCTCATTTGGCATCCTTACTCAAGGCAGTGAAGCCCTAAAATGAGCACATGGCTCTGATACCACTTGTAAGAATCAAGGTCACCGAGAAGGGGGTGTTGAATCTTTATAGGATTTAATTCGCTATAAAATTAAATTATGAGACTCAAACCACAACAAGAGCAGCCTACACAATTCTAATAGGCCAAGAGCCCTAACAATGCTAGTGATAAGATGAAAGCAACAAACGAGCACTCGCACAATGGCCACCAAGAGGAATCATAAAGCAATCTATAACTATACTCAACGATATTAAACGCGAAAAATAAACACACACAGAGAGAGAGAGTAAGAGAATGCTCAGTGATTTTTCCCACGGTCTCATAAGGTTGGTGCCTTCTCATAATTCTCGTTGGACCACTCTCATCGGAGTCTTGGTTCCTCCTGCCATTTCTGAAACGGTGCTCCCAAAGGTATGCTTCACTTCTCGGAGTGAAGTCACCGGCAGCCCGACTGTCGCACACAATACCCTCACACTAGAGCACGCCTCCAAGGCTCCAGGCGCTCCGTCTTGGTGTCCTTTTCAAATGGGGGATCTCAAAACCACTCACAAACTTAGCGTCGTCTTCCACAATCTCTTCAGAAACTCGAACACCGACCCCTAGCCAGTCTAGGCTGTAAAAACCAAGAGTAATAGGAAAAAATCACTCCTCTCAAAGCCTCACAAGCTCTAAAAGTGTATTACTGCTCCTATCACGCTCCTACTAGCACCAAAGATCTCCAATCTTGTGTAGTGCTCTCTTCTTAGTGTCCCTTTACCTCTCACAAGTTTGCTCCAGCAATTCAGACCTCAAGCACGCGACAAAATGTCTCCCTCCATGGTTTAAATAGGCTCCAAGTTAAAATCAACCGTTGGAATGTGATGTCATAAAGCTGACTGCTTTTGGCAGTCATCGGACTATCCAGTGACTCCTCCAGCCGGATTGTTCGGTGGACCATCGAACTGTCCGGTGACTCCTTCTATCAGCAGACCACACCTTCTCTAGAATTTATTCCATATGACACCGGACTGTTTAGTGCATACATTCACTAAACTGTCTGATGATTCTCACTTTTGAACTTCCAGAGACACTTCTTCTAGACTTTGTCTTCTGGCTCACTATACTATTCGGTCATTGCACCACTGGACTGTCCGGTGACATCTTCTCTTCGATTCGAGAGAGCACCTCTCTCTGGACTAGCTTCTTTTGGCTCACCGGACTGTCCGATGACCTCACCAGACTGTTTGAAGACTCTTCTTCTGCCTACGTCTTCGACTTCACTTCCTCTGTCATCTTTAGTGCTTTTTGAGGTAACTAAGAGCATTCATACCCTCTAACACTTATATGACTTGAGAACAAGACTTCATCCCCCTTAATTGTTCTAGTGATCCTATGGACTTTCTAGCTAGTCTTTAGCCTTGGTCCATCGAAGCTTGAAACTCTTCTTCTTGAGATCATCCTTGTCATCCATCAGGAAAGCTCACCATGTTGTAGAGATTTTGCGGGTCGTACCTACAAACACAACCATTACTTGTGGTATTCATTCAATCACCAAAATCAATTCGTACCTTTTAGGGGACTTCAAAGGTCATGAAGCTTACACTTGAAAAGTCAGTGGACAGTTTCGTGAGCCTGAAGAGTTGAAGTTCAGAAGAGGTGTTCTCTGGAGTCGAAGTGAAGAAGTCACGGACTAAAGCCTGAAGACGAAGTCCAGAAGGATGTCTCTAGAAGTCCAAAGGAGAAGGTCATCGGATGGTCTGGTGAAGGTATGCAACTGACAGTTCGGTGTCATATAGAATGGATTCCAGAGACAGTATTTCCTTGGTTTGCTGAAAGATGGAGTCACTGGATAGTCTAGTGACACTAGCAAAAGCAGTCAACTTTATGACATAACGTTTCAACGGTTGTTTCTTGGCTTGAAGCCTATTTAAACCGTAGAGATGGACATTTTTTGTGTGCTTGAGGTCTGAATCGCTGGAGCAAACTTATGAGAGGTCAAAGGACACCAAGAAGAGAGCATAACACAAGATTGGAGATCTTTGGTGCTAGTAGGAGAGTGAATAGGAGCATTCATACACTTTTAGAGCTTGTAAGGCTTTAAGAGAAGTGATTTTTGCCTATTACTCTTGGTTTGGCAGTTTGGACTGGCTAGGTTCGGTATTATGAGCTTCTGAGAAGATTCCGGAAAACGGCACCAAATTTGTGAATGATTTCGGGTCTCTCGCTCGAAAGGGACATCAAGAGGGAGCGTCCGAGCCTTAAAGGCTTGCTTTTGCTCGAGTATTGTTCGCTACAACAGGTCGTCAGTGACTTTACTCCAGGAGTGAAGTGTACCCTTGGGATCACTGTTTCAGAAACAACGGGAGAGACCGATACTCCGACGAGAGTGTTCCAACGAGAATTAAGAGAATGCGCTAACCTTCCGAGATCTCAGAAAAATCATTGAGCATTCTGTTAACTCTCTCTTTACTTTCCGTGTTTTCTCTTTTGTTGAGTAGAGTTATAAGTTGCTTTACGATTCCTCTTGGTGGCTATCGTGCTAGTGTTTGTTTGTTGTTTTATCTTTTCACTAGCTTGTTAAAGGTCTTTGCCTACTAGTTTGGCTTAGATTGCTCTTGTTGTGATCAAGTTTTTTAGTTTAAGTTTGTAGCGAAATTAAGTTCTATAATTTCACAAATTCAGACCCCTTCTCGATGTACTTGATCCTTTCAATTATCAATTTTTTATCTCAATGCCCAAAATATATTGTAACTTAAGATTTGGCATGACAATATATTGTTGCATTTCCTAACCACGTGTTTTTATTTTTTTCCAATTGAATTCATAGTTTTTTTTAAAATAAATATTTTCTAAATAAAAAGGTATGTAAACAATCAGCAATAATTTTATAAAAAAACACATGATGGAAAATATATCAATGCACGTTTGTGCCAAATTTCAAGTTGCTACGTAGTAATTTGTGTGTTGTGATAAAAAAAATGCTAATAGTGATGTTTTTTAAGAACAAAAACTAGTTTTTCTCAGTTTTTCGAGAGCGAAAATAGAGAACCACGGTGTCCTACAAACAAAACCATTTTTTTATATCCCAACTAAAAAAACTTCGTGCATAAAGTCCATATATCATTTCCCAATATCATAGAGGTGTTCAAGAGGATATGTGTGACGTGGTCGTGCTATATGATAGTTAAAAAAAATAACTTTTGCCTTCGGTGTTTTGTAGTCTTAGTAGCATTTCAGGGTGACTGAATTCTGTGGTGTTGGATGGAGGTAAAATAGGGAATTTCAGCGAAGTCTGTTTTTCCTAAGTATCTCACGGACAAAATCTCCGTGTAAAAACTCAAGATATTCTAATTTCCCAAATATCCAGAGGTGGTCGAAAGGATATGTTCCTCTTAGAACATCTCTAAAAGATCTCTTTTAAATTCCCCTAATTCAAAATTTAAGTAAATATTATAAAAAAATCTTTGCAACAGATCCCTTGAACACCCCCTATTTTTAGATAGGGGCCCAGAAATCTCCTCACCTGAGGTAAATGCGACGAAGTTTTCAGGTCCCCTGTCCCATCTCTCCTGCGCTTGACCCCAACTCGCGCCTAGAAATATCCGAAAACTCACAACTCAGGCCCCCGCCGCCACACCCGACGTCCGTCCCTGGCCCGCCCGGCGCCGCCCCGCCGCCCCCATCGAGCCAGCG